>OW121740.1:122389530-122645841 GCA_933228675.1 Stomorhina lunata | reverse complement strand
CCAATCGAGAAAATACTTGATTTTTGTGATCATTTTGATTTTTTGTATGAAAAACCTAAAATTGGCTGTAGTTTTTTTAATAAGCGTCCAATCGAGAAAATACTTGATTTTTGTGATCATTTTGATTTTTTTGTATGAAAAACCTAAAATTGGCTGTAGTTTCTTAAACAAGCGTCCAATCGAGAAAATACTTGATTTTTGTGATCATTTTGATTTTTTGTATGAAAAACCTAAAATTGGCTGTAGTTTTTTTAATAAGCGTCCAATCGAGAAAATACTTGATTTTTGTGATCATTTTGATTTTTTGTATGAAAAACCTAAAATTGGCTGTAGTTTTTTTAATAAGCGTCCAATCGAGAAAATACTTGATTTTTGTGATCATTTTGATTTTTTGTATGAAAAACCTAAAATTGGCTGTAGTTTCTTAAACAAGCGTCCAATCGAGAAAATACTTGATTTTTGTGATCATTTTGATTTTTTGTATGAAAAACCTAAAATTGGCTGTAGTTTTTTTTAATAAGCGTCCAATCGAGAAAATACTTGATTTTTGTGATCATTTTGATTTTTTGTATGAAAAACCTAAAATTGGCTGTAGTTTTTTTAATAAGCGTCCAATCGAGAAAATACTTGATTTTTGTGATCATTTTGATTTTTTGTATGAAAAACCTAAAATTGGCTGTAGTTTCTTAAATATACGTCCAATCGAGAAAATACTTGATTTTTGTGATCACTTTGATTTTTTGTATGAAAAACCTAAAATTGGCTGTAGTTTCTTAAATAAGCGTCCAATCGAGAAAATACTTGATTTTTGTGATCATTTTGATTTTTTGTATGAAAAACCTAAAATTGGCTGTAGTTTCTTAAATATACGTCCAATCGAGAAAATACTTGATTTTTGTGATCATTTTGATTTTTGTACTAAAAACCTAAAATTGACTGTAGTTTCTTAAATATGCGTCCAATCGAGAAAATACTTGATTTTTGTGATCATTTTGATTTTTGTACTAAAAACCTAAAATTGATTGTAGTTTCTTAAATAAGCGTCCAATCGAGAAAATACTTGATTTTTGTGATCATTTTGATTTTTTGTATGAAAAACCTAAAATTGGCTGTAGTTTCTTAAATATACGTCCAATCGAGAAAATACTTGATTTTTGTGATCACTTTGATTTTTTGTATGAAAAACCTAAAATTGGCTGTAGTTTCTTAAATATACGTCCAATCGAGAAAATACTTGATTTTTGTGATCACTTTCATTTTTTGTATGAAAAACCTAAAATTGGCTGTAGTTTCTTAAATATGCGTCCAATCGAAAAATACTTGATTTTTGTGATCATTTTGATTTTTTGTATGAAAAACCTAAAATTGGCTGTAGTTTCTTTAATAAGCGTCCAATCGAGAAAATACTTGATTTTTGTGATCATTTTGATTTTTTGTATGAAAAACCTAAAATTGGCTGTAGTTTCTTAAATAAGCGTCCAATCGAGAAAATACTTGATTTTTGTGATCATTTTGATTTTTTGTATGAAAAACCTAAAATTGGCTGTAGTTTCTTTAATAATCGAGAAAATACTTGATTTTTGTGATCATTTTGATTTTTTGTATGAAAAACCTAAAATTGGCTGTAGTTTCTTTAATAAGCGTCCAATCGAGAAAATACTTGATTTTTGTGATCATTTTGATTTTTTGTATGAAAAACCTAAAATTGGCTGTAGTTTCTTTAATAAGCGTCCAATCGAGAAAATACTTGATTTTTGTGATCATTTTGATTTTTTGTATGAAAAACCTAAAATTGGCTGTAGTTTCTTTAATAATCGAGAAAATACTTGATTTTTGTGATCATTTTGATTTTTTGTATGAAAAACCTAAAATTGGCTGTAGTTTCTTTAATAAGCGTCCAATCGAGAAAATACTTGATTTTTGTGATCATTTTGATTTTTTGTATGAAAAACCTAAAATTGGCTGTAGTTTCTTTAATAAGCGTCCAATCGAGAAAATACTTGATTTTTGTGATCATTTTGATTTTTTGTATGAAAAACCTAAAATTGGCTGTAGTTTCTTTAATAATCGAGAAAATACTTGATTTTTGTGATCATTTTGATTTTTTGTATGAAAAACCTAAAATTGGCTGTAGTTTCTTTAATAAGCGTCCAATCGAGAAAATACTTGATTTTTGTGATCATTTTGATTTTTTGTATGAAAAACCTAAAATTGGCTGTAGTTTCTTTAATAATCGAGAAAATACTTGATTTTTGTGATCATTTTGATTTTTTGTATGAAAAACCTAAAATTGGCTGTAGTTTCTTTAATAAGCGTCCAATCGAGAAAATACTTGATTTTTGTGATCATTTTGATTTTTTGTATGAAAAACCTAAAATTGGCTGTAGTTTCTTTAATAAGCGTCCAATCGAGAAAATACTTGATTTTTGTGATCATTTTGATTTTTTGTATGAAAAACCTAAAATTGGCTGTAGTTTCTTAAATATGCGTCCAATCGAGAAAATACTTGATTTTTGTGATCATTTTGATTTTTTGTATGAAAAACCTAAAATTGGCTGTATTTTCTTAAATAACCTCATCATTTTGATTTTTGTACTAAAAACCTAAAATTGACTGTAGTTTCTTAAATATGCGTCCAATCGAGAAAATACTTGATTTTTGTGATCATTTTGATTTTTGTACTAAAAACCTAAAATTGATTGTAGTTTCTTAAATAAGCGTCCAATCGAGAAAATACTTGATTTTTGTGATCATTTTGATTTTTTGTATGAAAAACCTAAAATTGGCTGTAGTTTCTTAAATATACGTCCAATCGAGAAAATACTTGATTTTTGTGATCACTTTGATTTTTTGTATGAAAAACCTAAAATTGGCTGTAGTTTCTTAAATATACGTCCAATCGAGAAAATACTTGATTTTTGTGATCACTTTCATTTTTTGTATGAAAAACCTAAAATTGGCTGTAGTTTCTTAAATATGCGTCCAATCGAAAAATACTTGATTTTTGTGATCATTTTGATTTTTTGTATGAAAAACCTAAAATTGGCTGTAGTTTCTTTAATAAGCGTCCAATCGAGAAAATACTTGATTTTTTTTGATTTTTGATTTTTTGTATGAAAAACCTAAAATTAGCTGTAGTTTCTTAAATAAGCGGCCAATCGAGAAAATACTTGATTTTTGTGATCATTTTGATTTTTTGTATGAAAAACCTAAAATTGGCTGTAGTTTCTTTAATAAGCGTCCAATCGAGAAAATACTTGATTTTTGTGATCATTTTGATTTTTTGTATGAAAAACCTAAAATTGGCTGTAGTTTCTTAAATAAGCGTCCAATCGAGAAAATACTTGATTTTTGTGATCATTTTGATTTTTTGTATGAAAAACCTAAAATTGGCTGTAGTTTCTTAAATAAGCGTCCAATCGAGAAAATACTTGATTTTTGTGATCACTTTGATTTTTTGTATGAAAAACCTAAAATTGGCTGTAGTTTCTTAAATATACGTCCAATCGAGAAAATACTTGATTTTTGTGATCACTTTCATTTTTTGTATGAAAAACCTAAAATTGGCTGTAGTTTCTTAAATATGCGTCCAATCGAAAAATACTTGATTTTTGTGATCATTTTGATTTTTTGTATGAAAAACCTAAAATTGGCTGTAGTTTCTTTAATAAGCGTCCAATCGAGAAAATACTTGATTTTTTTTGATTTTTGATTTTTTGTATGAAAAACCTAAAATTAGCTGTAGTTTCTTTAATAAGCGGCCAATCGAGAAAATACTTGATTTTTGTGATCATTTTGATTTTTTGTATGAAAAACCTAAAATTGGCTGTAGTTTCTTTAATAAGCGTCCAATCGAGAAAATACTTGATTTTTGTGATCATTTTGATTTTTTGTATGAAAAACCTAAAATTGGCTGTAGTTTCTTTAATAAGCGTCCAATCGAGAAAATACTCGTTATTTGTGATCATTTTGATTTTTTGTATGAAAAACCTAAAATTGGCTGTAGTTTCTTTAATAAGCGTCCAATCGAGAAAATACTTGATTTTTGTGATCATTTTGATTTTTTGTATGAAAAACCTAAAATTGGCTGTAGTTTCTTTAATAAGCGTCCAATCGAGAAAATACTTGATTTTTTTTGATTTTTGATTTTTTGTATGAAAAACCTAAAATTGGCTGTAGTTTCTTTAATAAGCGTCCAATCGAGAAAATACTTGATTTTTGTGATCATTTTGATTTTTTGTATGAAAAACCTAAAATTGGCTGTATTTTCTTAAATAAGCGTCCAATCGAGAAAATACTTGATTTTTGTGATCATTTTGATTTTTTGTATGAAAAACCTAAAATTGGCTGTAGTTTCTTAAATAAGCGTCCAATCGAGAAAATACTTGATTTTTGTGATCATTTTGATTTTTTGTATGAAAAACCTAAAATTGGCTGTATTTTCTTAAATAAGCGTCCAATCGAGAAAATACTTGATTTTTGTGATCATTTTGATTTTTTGTATGAAAAACCTAAAATTGGCTGTAGTTTCTTTAATAAGCGTCCTAACGAGAAAATACTTGATTTTTGTGATCATTTTGATTTTTTGTATGAAAAACCTAAAATTGGCTGTAGTTTCTTTAATAAGCGTCCAATCGAGAAAATACTTGATTTTTGTGATCATTTTGATTTTTTGTATGAAAAACCTAAAATTGGCTGTAGTTTCTTAAATATGCGTCCAATCGAGAAAATACTTGATTTTTGTGATCATTTTGATTTTTTGTATGAAAAACCTAAAATTGGCTGTAGTTTCTTAAATAAGCGTCCAATCGAGAAAATACTTGATTTTTGTGATCATTTTGATTTTTTGTATGAAAAACCTAAAATTGGCTGTAGTTTCTTAAATAAGCGTTCAATCGAGAAAATACTTGATTTTTGTGATCATTTTGATTTTTTGTATGAAAAACCTAAAATTGGCTGTAGTTTCTTAAATAAGCGTCCAATCGAGAAAATACTTGATTTTTGTGATCATTTTGATTTTTTGTATGAAAAACCTAAAATTGGCTGTAGTTTCTTAAATAAGCGTTCAATCGAGAAAATACTTGATTTTTGTGATCATTTTGATTTTTTGTATGAAAAACCTAAAATTGGCTGTAGTTTCTTAAATAAGCGTTCAATCGAGAAAATACTTGATTTTTGTGATCATTTTGATTTTTTGTATGAAAAACTTAAAATTGGCTGTAGTTTCTTAAATAAGCGTCCAATCGAGAAAATACTTGATTTTTGTGATCATTTTGATTTTTTGTATGAAAAAAATAAAATTGGCTGTAGTTTCTTAAATAAGCGTCCAATCGAGAAAATACTTGATTTTTGTGATGATTTTGATTTTTTGTATGAAAAACCTAAAATTGGCTGTAGTTTCTTAAATAAGCGTCCAATCGAGAAAATACTTGATTTTTGTGATGATTTTGATTTTTTGTATGAAAAACATAAAATTGGCTGTAATTGCTTAAATAAGCGTCCAATTGAGAAAATACTTGATTTTTGTGATCATTTTGATTTTTTGTATGAAAAACCTAAAATTGGCTGTAATTGCTTAAATAAGCGTCCAATCGAGAAAATACTTGATTTTTGTGATGATTTTGATTTTTTGTATGAAAAACATAAAATTGGCTGTAATTGCTTAAATAAGCGTCCAATCGAGAAAATACTTGATTTTTGTGATGATTTTGATTTTTTGTATGAACAAGTAAGAGTGGTATATTCGGCTTTGCCGAATCTTGGATACCCTTCACCAATGGCGTTGCAAAAGTACTTAATGTAATTCCTAGCAATATTTGGTTATACTAGTATTATATGCAAAGAGTCTTTAAAATTAAGAGTCGGAAAAAGAAAAGCTTTTCGGTGGCGTCATCATCTGGAATAGTTATGCACCCAAAGGTTAGGTTGGGCAGGTGGCTGATGTCTAGGGAAGCTTCACTTGGGTTCTCTTGTGAAAGATAATGATTACTAGACTACAAATAGAGAATGCATATTTAAGCCATAGACACATATTTTACGAACATTTAATAAAGTTCGATAGACCAGATAAACCATGCAGAAAAGATGCTTCAAAATGTAGATGCCCTTACATTTGCAATAGCACATCGATTTGATGAAGTTTAAGTATTCTGGCATGCAACCCAAAAACATAGTGCCCAGTGAGGGTTGTGCACTTTAATTCGTACGAATTATCCAACTAGTAAAAGTTCTTGATTAGTTATGTAAAACTCTGAAGTTAGCGGACTGATTTAGGTCAAAGTTTTAACAATGATAAGCCTTAAAATTATAGGGTATACACTCTTAGTTTTAGATACATACGTGAAATATATAGCTTTTGAATGGATGGATAACAGCTTTGTCGGAAAAGTTATTAAAGATTCACTTATTAATCTGAAGTTAGTTAATTAATTAAAATGAACACTTCATCAATAATATTTGGGATGTATTGTTCTTTCGATCTGTCCGATTGATGTTTGGAAAGTTTTGCTCAAGTTCCTTGTGCAATTTTAATGTGATTTAATTTATCAGCATTAAATCGATTCCCGGTCGGGGTTATATGGGAGATTTCACTAAATGTCCATTTTCAATATTGAACTTTTCAAGAGATCAGAAATACTTTTGTCAAATGTTGTCCCTCTAGAAAGTTTATTTTAGGCGCTATCGCCCTGAATATCAATATTGTACAACGTCTTTATACTAAATGTCATCATCGTATCTATTATAATTTGTCATTTATTAGCTACTAAGAGATTGCCTTAGGCGAAGTTATACGGGATCAATTGTCAAACGTGAACGGATTTCTCCCAATTGCAATTAAAAAATTTAAATTTTCGTTGATATGTGAGATACTTACATACATATGTAGATTTTGAACGGATATCATGTAGTTAGCTGCATTTTTGTACTTCCTAGGAAGATTACCTATAATTTGATATATAATACATTTTCAAATTACCTGGCGTTTATCGACTTTATGAAGGCCTTCGACAGTGTCAATAGAAGCTATCTATGGAGAATTTTAGAAAATCGTAACATGCCGACGAAAATTCTCAACTTAATCCGGGCAATGTACGTTGATTTTAAATGTCGAGTCCTACACAAGGGCAAACTATCAGATCCGTTCGATGTTACTACTGGAGTAAGGCAAGGATGTATATTATCACCTATACTTTTCATCCTCGTCATCGACAACATAATGCGTACGGCTCTAAATGGTAGACATGGTATCCAATGGACACCCTTTCAACAACTTGAGCTGCTGAATCTCGTATAGCTGGTCTTGAAATTAATATTTCCAAGACAAAGATTATGCCCGGAGGCTATGGCGCAAACCCGTTGACACACATCAATGTGAATAACGAGGTTATTATGCGTGTAGATACCTATAATTACCTGGGTAGTTTAGTAACTACAAAAGGTGGCGCAGACGAGGACATTAAATCGCGTATTAATAAGGCAAAATCTGCATTTGGCATTCTTCGAGCTATTTGGAAATCTCGGCAAATATCAACAACAACGAAGTTACGAATATACAACTCGAATGTCAAGACCATCCTGTATTACGGCTGCGAAACATGGAAACGCACAAATGCCATCGATAAACGACTGCAAACCTTTACAAACAAATGTTTAAGGCAAATTCTTAATATATGGTGGCCGAATCGCATAAGAAATGAGGATCTACTTAATACGACAAACCAAACCCCCGCTTCCACAGAGGTATGTCAACGGAAATGGCGGTGGATAGGCCACACACTCCGAAGGCCAAATACCAGCATTGCTAGACAAGCGCTCCGTTGGAATCCACAAGGAAGCGGCCGCCGTGTTGGCGCACCTGCTAGAACGTGGAGAAGATCAATTGATGCGGAGTTACAAGCAGCAAACTATTCATGGAACGATGTATGCCTAACATCTCGCAATAGAGTCCGATATAAAAGGATGGTTGAGGCCCTATGCTCCACTGGGAGTCAAGGATAACAGAAGAAGACATTCTCAAATGTTATCATAGTGTTCAAAAGTCAGACACAAAATTAAGATTAATGCTAAAATCAGATTTGTGGAGCTCCTGGATTTTACACAAAATTTTAGGATATTGTCCCACCCTGAATTTTATCATTGTCGATTAAAACACCATCGCTTAAACGCTAAATTATATCTACCACAAATTACCGAATGCATCAGGATTTAGGTATACCCCTGCGAAATTATTAAATTTTATTAAATTTCATCAAAATAAACACCTGAGATATCGACAAAACAGGAGCTCCAAAAACTTGACTACAACAGAAAAAATTACAGACAGGTAGACGGACGGACAAAAAAAACAGACGGACGGACGGACAAACAAACAGACGGACGGACGGACGGAGGTCGCGAAATCGATTCTCCTGCCGATTCTGAGTTGATCGGTACAATTTGAATGGTATTCATAATTAGATTTGTGGAGTTTATATATCAGATTTAGAAAATCCTCACACAAAGAACGATGTCAAATTTCATCACAATCGGTCCATAAACACCTGAGATATCGCTGAAACAATACTTACAAAATGTAAACAAAATTTCTTAGACACGTACTTTGGGCAATTTGCTATACATCAAACGTAGTGTTAAGGCGATATCTCAATTGTTTATGGACCGCTTTTGATAAAATTTAATAACGTGCTTGGCGGGGGAATTTCCTAAAATCTTATATAAAATTTATGTAGGTCCGTGCTAAAGGAGGATGGTTTTTCCTATTTCTGCATTTCATTTTTTCAACAAACATTCTCTAATGCGAACTTTGGGCAATTTGCGATACATTTAATTCAGTGTTTTGGCGATATCTCAGTTGTTTATGGACCGATTTTGATAAAATTTTACAGAGTTCTTTGGGAAACTATTTCCTACAATCTGATATATAACATATTATCACATGTACACCAGGAGTATCTTTTTTCTCTTGTTATTTAAAAGTGTGTTTCAATCAAAAATTTTAAAATTTTCGTCTAATTTTTGGTATTTTTTCGATATTTTCGGTGTTTATAAACCGATTTTAATGAAATTTAATAGCGTTCATTGCGGGAGAATTTCCTAAAATCTGATATATAATTTATTTAAGTCCATCCTCCAGGGGCTTCAGAAACTTGATTTCAACAGACAGACAGACAGACGGACGGACAGACAGACAGACAGACAGACAGACGGACATCGCTTAATCGATTCTCCTCCCGATTCTGAGTCGATCGGTATAATTTTTATGGGGTCTACGATCACTAATAAAAAAATTACAAACGGAATCACAAACTTATAATACCCTTCACCTATTGGTGAAGGGTATAAAAACATAAAATTGGCTGTAATTGCTTAAATAAGCGTCCAATCGAGAAAATACTTGATTTTTGTGATCATTTTGATTTTTTGTATGAAAAACCTAAAATTGGCTGTAATTGCTTAAATAAGCGTCCAATCGAGAAAATACTTGATTTTTGTGATCATTTTGATTTTTTGTATGAAAAACATAAAATTGGCTGTAGTTTCTTAAATAAGCGTCCAATCGAGAAAATACTTGATTTTTGTGATCATTTTGATTTTTTGTATGAAAAACCTAAAATTGGCTGTAGTTTCTTAAATAAGCGTCCAATCGAGAAAATACTTGATTTTTGTGATCATTTTGATTTTTTGTATGAAAAAAATAAAATTGGCTGTAGTTTCTTAAATATGCGTCCAATCGTAAAAATACTTGATTTTTGTGATCATTTTGATTATTTGTATGAAAAACCTTAAATTGGCTGTAGTTTCTTAAATATGCGTCCAATCGAGAAAATACTTGATTTTTGTGATCATTTTGGGTTTTTGTATCAAAAACCTAAAATTGGCTGTAGTTTCTTTAATAAAATTGTTTTTAAAAAAGGATTATCTTATAAATAAAACATATAATTTTAGATAATAAAGATATAAATATTTATTTTATTACACAATATTTTTTGTTTTTAAAACTACAATTCGATAAAATTTTAATAAAAATATAAATATATTTTTGTTCGCAAACACCAATAATATAGTTTTTGTTATTTTGTGGTTTAAATTAAAGATTAATTCAAATATTTCATAAATATACACAAATTTTAATAAAAAAAAACATGTAAAAATTATATAATAGAAAAACTTAACAGACCCAGTTGACAATCCATAGAAAATAGCATTTGGAAATTGTTGTAGGCTATACTACGATGCCAGACTGTTTGTAATGGATTGTGAACTGGGCTATTAATTTCATATAGACAAAATAAGTATTATAATTAATTAATTTATAAAGATATTGCTTATTTTTAAAGCAGCAATTTCTAGAGAATGCTTCATTTCTTTTTTCTAATTTTTTGCTTTTACAATAAATTTTAAATAAATTTTTGCTTAAAATCTAAAAAAACGCAAAAATTTTTCAAATTTGAGCAAGAAATTTTGAAAATTTGGCACATGCTACAAAATTTGTTTTAGATAATAATTGAATTATTTTTTTTTTAATTTAAAATCGCAATTAGAATTAAAACTTTTGTAGCTGTTAAATTAAATGAAATTAAATTTTATTTTTCTTGGTTTTTTCCTTGATTTCCATTTCTTAATCCTGTTGATTCGTTTTTTGTTCTTGATAGTGATTGATAATTTTGGCAGCATCATTCATAATTTTAGCCGTTGAACGGACCAAAAACATTAAATGACATTCATCGTATACCGTCAATTCGACGCGAGTGCGCACAAGACCATGCAATACTGTGGCTCTCTCCAAGTCCAGCCATCTCTGTAAAGCAGTTTCACGCTCTTTCACCGAACCGGTTAGGGCCACATCTGAGGGACCCCATAAAATAAACTCCAAAACAGATTTCGATTTCGAAAGAGACTCTGATCTTTCTTGTAGTAAAATGTCCGCCAAAATAGGAGTCATTTTGGTGGTGGGTAACATTTGGGTAAGGGCCACATGGGCACATTTGCATAGAGTACCCATAGGTTCATCCTCATCGTTGTTGTTACTGAAATTATTCAAAAAAATAAATTATTAGAATTTTATTTTTAGCTCCCGATATCCTTAACTCACCCCTGCAAAACACATAAACGTGCCTGGGCATCTTTGTTGTCATACTCCTTGGAAAGCACCACATTGGAAAGACTTAAAGGCATTTCTTCCACTGCCTTAACTTGCAAATTTTTCATACCATTTATCAATTGCAACATAATAAAAGCCACCTCTCGACTCATGACATCATCAAAAGCCGGTATACCACTCGAAGAGCCAGCTCCATTTTCACCTTCACCATTAGTAAAGCCCTTATCATTGGATTCCTCATTCAGAGTACTCAAGTTCTGTACAGACATGCCATTTCTCATATTATTAGCCATGCCATCTTTCAATATATTCAAATTGGGTATTGAGCCACGGAAATTGAAATTGCTCTTATCCAAAACTTGGGATTTTCCCTTTAAAATGGCTCCAATGGACTGTAGTGTATCCAGCTGTAGGCGTGGCAATACCGATATGGTAGCCTGTAGCAGTGAAACTTCTGTGGTTGGCATTAATGGCAAATTATAACTGGGCACTACATCACAAAATTCGGTTATGGGATTTAAAGCACCCGAGACACCGCCCGATAACTGATTGAGTTCTCCGCCCACACCGGCCAATTGATTGCAATCGGCCGATAGGGCTAAGGTTACGGGGGCGGTAGTCCATATAGCTGCATGGAAGGCTTTTTTGCCAACCACGAAAGCTTGGGCACCCTCGAGTATGGTAAAGTCCTCGAAGCGCAAGTTAATGGCATTGGCGAGGGGTCGGAGAGCGGGTGGTATTACAGGGGTTTGTTGTAGCTGGAAGAAATAGATAGACAGAGAGAAATATTGATTAATAATTGACATAGAAAAACATAAACTTTACTTTTCTAGAGAAAAGTTAACGATAACTTTACTTTTCTGGAGAAAAGTTATCGATAACTTTGTTTTCTAGAGAAAAGTTATCTATAACTTTACTTTTCTAGAGAAATGTTATCGATAACTTTACTTTTCTAGAGAAAAGTTATCGATAACTTTAATTCTTTAGAGAAAAGATATCGATAACTTTACTTTTCCAGAAGAAAGTTATCGATAACTTTACTTTTCTAGGGAAAAGCTATCGATAACTTTACTTTTCTAGAGAAAAGTTATTGTTAATTTTGCTTTTCTAGAGAAAAATTATCAATAACTTTACTTTTCTAGAGAAAAGATCTCCATTACTTTAATTTTCTAGATAAAAGTTATCGGTAACTTTACTTTTCTAGAGAAAAGTTATCGATGACTTTACTTTTCTAGGGAAAAGTTATCGATAACTTTACTTTTCTAGAGAAAAGTTATCAACAACTTTTTTTTCTAGAGAGAAGTTATCGATAACTTTTTTTTTTAAAGAAAAGTTATCGATAATTTTACTTTTCTAGAGAAAAGTTATCGATAACTTTACTTTTCTAGAGAAAAGTTATCGACAACTTTACTTTTCTAGAGAAAAGTTATCGATAACTTTACTTTTCTGGAGAAAAGTTATCGATAACCTTACTTTTCTGGAGAAAAGTTATCGATAACTTTGTTTTCTAGAGAAAAGTTATCTGTAACTTTACTTTTCTAGAGAAATGTTATCGATAACTTTACTTTTCTAGAGAAAAGTTATCGATAACTTTAATTCTTTAGAGAAAAGATATCGATAATTTTACTTTTCCAGAAGAAAGTTATCGATAACTTTACTTTTCTAGGGAAAAGCTATCGATAACTTTACTTTTCTAGAGAAAAGTTATTGTTAATTTTGCTTTTCTAGAGAAAAATTATCAATAACTTTACTTTTCTAGAGAAAAGTTCTCCATTACTTTAATTTTCTAGATAAAAGTTATCGGTAACTTTACTTTTCTAGTGAAAAGTTTTCAACAACTTTCTTTTCTAGAGAGAAGTTATCGATAACTTTTTTTTTTAAAGAAAAGTTATCGATAATTTTACTTTTCTAGAGAAAAGTTATCGATAACTTTACTTTTCTAGAGAAAAGTTATCGACAACTTTACTTTTCTAGAGAAAAGTTATCGATAACTTTACTTTTCTGGAGAAAAGTTATCGATAACCTTACTTTTCTGGAGAAAAGTTATCGATAACTTTGTTTTCTAGAGAAAAGTTATCTATAACTTTACTTTTCTAGAGAAATGTTATCGATAACTTTACTTTTCTAGAGAAAAGTTATCGATAACTTTAATTCTTTAGAGAAAAGATATCGATAATTTTACTTTTCCAGAAGAAAGTTATCGATAACTTTACTTTTCTAGGGAAAAGCTATCGATAACTTTACTTTTCTAGAGAAAAGTTATTGTTAATTTTGCTTTTCTAGAGAAAAATTATCAATAACTTTACTTTTCTAGAGAAAAGTTCTCCATTACTTTAATTTTCTAGATAAAAGTTATCGGTAACTTTACTTTTCTAGAGAAAAGTTATCGATGACTTTACTTTTCCAGAGAAAAGTTATCGATAACTTTACTTTCTAGAGAAAAGTTATCAACAACTTTCTTGTCTAGAGAGAAGTTATCGATAACTTTTTTTTCTAAAGAAAAGTTATCGATAATTTTACTTTTCTAAAGAAAAGTTATCGATAACTTTACTTTTCTAGAGAAAAGTTATGGATAATTTTATTTTTCTAGAGAAAAGTTATCGACAACTTTACTTTTCTAGGGAAAAGATATCGATAACTTTACTTTTCTAGAGAAAAGCTATCGATAACTTTACTTTTCTAGAGAAAAGTTATCGAAGACCTTACTTTTCTAGAGAAAAGTTATTGATAACTTTACTTTTCTACAGAAAAGTTATCGATAACTTTTCTATTCTACAGAGAAGTTATCGATAACTATGCTTTTCTATAGAAAACCTATCGATTTGCTTTTCTATAGAAAAGTTATCGATTTGCTTTTCTATAGAAAAGTAAGCGATAATTTTGCTTTTCTAAAGAAAAGTTATCGATAACTTTACTTTTCTAGAGAAAAGTTATCGATAACTTTGATTTGCCAAAGAAAAACCGTTAATCTCACCTGTTCTAAAACCTGTGCTAAGGCTTCGTGATTAGCCCCCACAACAGCCGAATAGTTATCTTCAATGGTCTTGTGAACGACACTGCGGCCCTTGCGCATGCGCAAACGATTGGTAGCTTTGGAGCGATTTTTAATGGCCTTAAAAGAAATAAAATCATTTTAATATATGAATCGGTTTCTATATATCTTAAAAGACCTACCGATGGTACACCCCAAACACTATCATTAATATCGGCAGCAACATCCCCGCCAGCTTCGCTGCCATAATAACTGTAGGGTGAATAGATATCCAAATCACCCATTTCGCTGCCGCAATATGAAGAGGAAATCATGCGTGGAATGTTAGCTATGGAAAGTAAAAATTAATAATTTAGACCATCAAGAAGTTTTAATATCAGTTTCTTTTACCCAAACTATTATTAAGACCGTAGGTCCTAGAAGGTCCATATTCACTTCTCGTATAACTAGCCACCGATATTGTGTCCAATTGCAAGTTATTCCTTCTCGTCTGCATAAGTCTTTGCTGCCCAGCCTGCACATCAGCCGAACGTGCTGGGGGCGGTGGTGGCGATTGTGGAGTCTTAACAAATTCATACATATTCTCATAGTCCCGTTTATCCTTTAAATAACTGTCAATGGTACTATTGATTTTACGCACTGAATCCTTTAAGCTACTAGACTTGGTCTCCATATTAGAGGAGGATGATGATGATGGTGCGTTCTCGAAAATCTCCAATTTATTTGACATTGTTGGCTTGGCTTCATTTTTCTTGCGCTCAAAGGTACTGGTGCGACTTCCCGATGGCGGTTTACCCTCTAAACGCATAGAGTTGCCGCTTAATTGTGGACTTAAAGTGGTTTTAAGATTTGTCACATGTTTTGTTGTTGTTGTCGTAGTTGTGGAATGTTGTTGTTCCGTCGATACGTTTTCCCCATTTGACGAGCAAATCGAGACAGTATCTCCGTTTTCCTTGTTATTTTGTTGGCTTTGATGATTTTGCTGCTGTTGTTGTTGCTGCGTGCCTCCCATATGACGTTTGCGTGCCAATTCCAATTGTGCCTCACGCTCACGCATACTGGCTGTACGTTCGGGCTTGCGTGGCGCTATTGATGAGCGAATTTCGCCTGAAAAGAAAAATAAATGAATTTATAAATTAGGAAAAAAAGGTAAAAAATGGATTAAGTATTACAATGTGTATCGTTTTTTTCATAAAGAAAAGTTATCGATAACTTCATTTTTCTATAGAAAAGTTATCGATAACTTGACTTTTCTATAGAAAAGTTATCGATAACTTGACTTTTCTATAGAAAAGTTATAGAAAACTTGACTTTTCTATAGAAAAGTTATAGATAACTTGACTTTTCTATAGAAAAGTTATCGATAACATGACTTTTCTATAGAAAAGTTATCGATAACTTGACTTTTCTATAGAAAAGTTATCGATAACTTGACTTTTATATAGAAAAGTTATCGATAACTTGACTTTTCTATAGAAAAGTTATCGATAACTTGACTTTTCTATAGAAAAGTTATCGATAACTTGACTTTTCTATAGAAAAGTTATCGATAACGTGACTTTTCTATAGAAAAGTTATCGATAACTTGACTTTTCTATAGAAAAGTTATCGATAACGTGACTTTTCTATAGAAAAGTTATCGATAACTTGACTTTTCTATAGAAAAGTTATCGATAACTTGACTTTTCTATAGAAAAGTTATCGATAACTTGACTTTTCTACAGAAAAGTTATCGGTAACTTGATTTCTCTATAGAAAAGTTATCGGTAACTTCACTTTTCTATAGAAAAGTTATCGATAACTTCACTTTTCTGTAGAAAAGTTATCGATAACTTAACTTTTCTCTAGAAGAATTATCGATAACCTTACTTTTCCCCAGAAAAGTTATGGGTAGCTTCACTTTTCTCTAGAAAAGTTATGGATAACTTCACTTTTCTCTACAAAAGTTATCGTTAACTTAACTTTTCTGTAGAAAATTATCAATAACTTAACTTTTCTATAGAAAATTATCAATAACTTGACTTTTCTATAGAAAATTATCAATTACTTGACTTTTCTATACAAAATTTATCAATAACTTAACTTTTCGCCAGAGAAGAATTCGTTAATTTAACTTTTCGCTAGAAAAGTTATCGATAACTTCACTTTTCTATAAAAAAGTTATAGATAACTTTACTTTTCTCTAGAAAAGTTAACGATAACTTAACTTTTCTCTAGAAAAGCTATCGATTACTTCATCATTTTCTAGAAAAGTTATCGTAACCCTGACATTATCGAAAACTTGTACTATAATTTTGCCATGTATTGAAAATATAAAAGAAATTACAATTCTTTTTAACAGCAGCTTTAAATTAATGTTAACTTTTAACATTATTTAAATCTGTAGTTTGCATTCTTTAATAAAATTTTTCTTCTATCAGCAATTAAATCTTCTTAGATTTAAGTAAAGCGGTCATAGCTTCTTCCTATTATTCTAACCAATTATTTATATTCATCTTCAGAATAACTAAATGCCATAAAAACAATTCAATTAATTTTTATTAATTTTTGCATGCCAACATTTTTATGTAAACGTTTTGCTTGTGTTGAGTCAAATTCAGTTTTTACCTGTATTTCTCTTGAAATATTCTCCTTGTTCCTCTTGCTCTGGAACCCCAATCACGTTTATTCCACCTCTTAAGATACTTAGATACATTTTGCAAACAAAAAAAAATAAAACAACAACAAGAACGCAAATTGTTATTACAACAGCAATATTTTACTGTAATATTTAACGTACAAATTCCATAATAACAGCAACAACATTACGACTACAACAACAACATAAATATGGTACGACCTTCAAGAATAGTTTTACCCATTAACCTCAATACGTTCCGTGAAATAAACCGGCAACAAAAATACCAAATTCGTATTCGTTATTCTATGGATCTAAACGGAGAAGAGGGGAAGCGTTTGGTCTTGGCTATAACAGGCCAGCCAGGCCAGGCACTCAAGCGTTTAAGCAGAAGCCAACAACAACAACAGCAACCGACAATACCATAACACTTAAAATGAAGAAGCAGCAGCAACATCTAAATGCCGCATACCAAAAACGATTCAACAACCAATTTTAATTTATTTTGGTCATCATCTTCAAAGAAGAACAGTGGGGCAAAAAATTATGAAAACAAAAAATTTTCTAATTTTTCTCGAGAACCAAAACAATAACAAAAAGATTTCGATCGAAGAGTAAAGTTCCGTTTTTTTTTTCAAGAAAAAAGTACTTTCCAGAGAAAAGTAAAGCTATCGATAACTTTTCTAAAGAAAAGTAAAATTATCGATAACTTTTCTATAGAAAAGTAAAGTTATCGTTAATTTTTCTATAGAAAAGTAAAGTTTTCGATAACTTTTCTCTGAAAAAGTAATGTTATCGATAACTTTTCTATAGAAAAGTATAACTTGTCTATAGAAAAGTAAAGTTATCGATAACTTTTCTATAGGAAAGTAAAGTTATCAATAACTTTTCTATAGAAAAGTAAAGTTATCGATAACTTTTCTACAGAAAAGTAAAGTTATCGATAACTTTTCTATAGAAAAGTAAAGTTATCGATAACTTTTCTATAGAAAAGTAAAGTTATCGATTACTTTTCTATAGAAAAGTAAAATTATCGATAACTTTTCTATAGAAAAGTAAAGTTATCGTTAATTTTTCTATAAAAAAGTAAAGTTTTCGATAACTATTCCATAGAAAAGTAAAGTTTTCGATAACTATTCTATAGAAAACTAAAGTTATCGATAACTTTTCTATAGAAAAGTAAAGTTATCGATAACTTTTCTATAGAAAAGTAAAGTTCTCGATAACTTTTCTATAGAAAAGTAAAGTTATCGATAACTTTTCTATAGAAAAGTAAAGTTATCGATAACTTTTCTATAGAAAAGTAAAGTTATCGATAACTTTTCTATAGAAAAGAAAAGTTATCGATAACTTTTCTATAGAAAAGTAAAGTTATCGATAACTTTTCTATATAAAAGTCAAGTTATCGATAACTTTTCTATAGAAAAGTAAAGTTATATATAACTTTTCTATAGAAAAGTAAAGTTATCGATAACTTTTCTATAGAAAAGTAAAGTTATCGATTACTTTTCTATAGAAAAGTAAAATTATCGATAACTTTTCTATAGAAAAGTAAAGTTATCGTTAATTTTTCTATAAAAAAGTAAAGTTTTCGATAACTATTCCATAGAAAAGTAAAGTTTTCGATAACTATTCTATAGAAAACTAAAGTTATCGATAACTTTTCTATAGAAAAGTAAAGTTATCGATAACTTTTCTATAGAAAAGTAAAGTTCTCGATAACTTTTCTATAGAAAAGTAAAGTTATCGATAACTTTTCTATAGAAAAGTAAAGTTATCGATAACTTTTCTATAGAAAAGTAAAGTTATCGATAACTTTTCTATAGAAAAGAAAAGTTATCGATAACTTTTCTATAGAAAAGTAAAGTTATCGATAACTTCTCTATAGAAAAGTAAAGTTATATATAACTTTTCTATAGAAAAGTAAAGTTATCGATAACTTTTCTATAGAAAAGTAAAGTTATCGATAACTTTTCTAAAGAAAAGTTTATCGATAACTTTTCTAGAAAAAAATTATCTTAATAAAGTTATCCATAGCTTTTCTAGAAAAAAGTCAAGTTGTCGATAAATTTTCGAAAGAAAAGTAAAGTTATCGATAACTTTAAAAAAAAGTAATATTATTGATAACTTTTCTAGCGAAAAGTGAAGTTATCGAT
Organism: Stomorhina lunata; assembly: GCA_933228675.1. NCBI lineage: Eukaryota > Metazoa > Arthropoda > Insecta > Diptera > Rhiniidae > Stomorhina > Stomorhina lunata. The sequence continues at coordinate 122,626,975 of OW121740.1, read as the reverse complement.
AACTTTTCTATAGAAAAATAAAGTTGTCGATTACTCTCCTTTAGAAAAGTAAAGTTATCGATAACTTTTCTATATACAAGTGAAGTTGTCAATAGCTTTTCTCTAGAAATGTTATCGATAATTTTTTTCGAGCAAAGTAAAGTTATCGATAAATTTTCTTTAAAAAAATAAAGTTATCGATAGAAAAATAAAGTTCCTTTCAAATAGTAAAGCTATCAATAACTTTTCTATAGAATAGAAAAGTTTACTTTAGAGTAGCCGATGTAGTTGTCAACCACTGTAATTTGTAATCTGCAAAATTACCAACACTTCAGTATTCGCTATGAAGATGTTGTTGCTGCTCCTCATCGTCTTCCAGTCGCTTTAGTAAAAGAAAAAATAATGAATCATAAACATCAACAGCTGGAATAACTAAGGAGCAAAACAAACTTCTTATAGTAAACTTTAATAAGTTAAAAAGTAAAAAAGTAATATTTAGACATGACAAGGTACAACGACATCAACATTCCTTTCATTATATTTATTATAACTACGAGTAGATACTTAATCAAGCCCCACTCACACTCTGTACCCCACCTCCATGGTTCCCCTTTTCAAAACAACTTTTAGCCTAAATCTTTAGTCATTCTTTAAGAAAACCCACCAAATTCTACATCGTCGTAGTCAGCCACGCATTTTAATCAACTATAACGGTTTAACCAAATAAAGAAAGTTGCTGGAAGAGAATTATAGGCTAAAGCCGATTCCAAAACAACAGCAGCAGCCATAGCAATAACAACAAAATCCATAAATTCCACTGTGTTTTGACTTTGGAAAGATTAAAGTGGGTTAAGTGCAAAAAGATACAAAAACTCAAAGATACACAAACCGACTTCAACTCGAGACTTACAAAATATCTTTTACTGTTTAAATATAAAAGAAAATTAAATAGAACGAACATACCTCCTCTTTTACCCACAAAAATGTTCAAGTACTAGTTTAATATTATATCTTCTGCTGCCACCAGCCGAGACCATTAACTTAAGAAATCTTTAAAACTACAAAGAATAAGAATGAATTCGTAGAAATAGACATTCACATAACCAACTTAAAAATTCAACTAAATCCCAAAAAAACTAAAAGAAATTTTAATATTTAAAGCTCAAACCCAAACAAAAAGTCTAAAGTTCTGCTTAAAGCAGAAAAGTTGCAGCTGACAAAAGCAGAAGCCCCAACCGCAGCTGCAGATGAAGACGAAAACTTGTTACACCTGCTTTTGTTCTGTCTACGTGAACAGAAGAAATATTCTTCTTCTAAATGGCAGCAACAAAATTATAATTCAAGTTTCTTAAATGAAACTTTTAACACCTAAAGTTGGTTTAAGTAGAATGGATATATTTCATTGGCATGAGATATTGGGTAGGAGAAAGGGTTGCTTTCTTTATATTTTAAAAACAGGACACAACATTATTTCTATAAAAAATTTATCGAAAACTAGCATTTTCTACAGAAACTTAAAATCTAACTTTACTTTTTCTAGAGAAAAGTTATCGAATCCTCTACTTTTTCTAGAGAAAGGTTACCGGTAACTTTACTTTTCCTAGAGAAAATATGTTGATAACTTTTCTCTAGGAAAAGTAATGCTATCGATAACTTTTCATTAGGAAAAGTAAAATTATCGAAAATTTTTCTCTAGGAAAAGTTAATTTATCGATAACTTTTTTATAGAAGAGTTAAGTTATTGATAACTTTTTTACAGAAAAGTTAAGTTATCGATAACTTTTTTTAATAGAAAACGTAAGTTATCAATAACTTGTCTATAGAAAAGCAAAGTTTTCCATAGAGACGTTAAGTTATCGATAAATTTTCTATAGAAAACTTTAGTAATCGATAACTTTTCTATAGAAAAGTTAAGTTATCTATAACTTTTCTGTGGAAAGGTTAAGTAATCGATAACTTTTTTAAAGAAAATTTAAGTTATGGTTAATTTTTTATAGAAAAGTTAAGAAGTTAATTATCGATAAATTATCTATAGAATAGTTAAGTTATTAATAACTTATCTATAGAAAAGTTAAGTTATCGTTTATTTTTCTTTAGAAAAGTGAAGTTATCGATAACTTTTCTATAGAAAAGTAAAGTTATTGATAACTTTTCTATAGAAAAGCAAAGTTATCGATATCATATCTATTAAAAAGCAAAGTTATCAATAAGTTTTATCCAGAAAAGCAAAGTTATCGATAACTTTCTATAGAAAAGCAAAGTTATCGATAACTTTTCTATAGAAAAGCAAAGTAATCAATAACTATTCTATGGGAAAGCAAAGTTATCAAAAACTATTCTATAGAAAGCAAAGTTATCGATAACTTTTCTATTGAAGAGCAAAGTTATCGATAACTTTTCTATTGAAAAGCAAAGTTATCGATAACTTTTCTATTGAAAAGCAAAGTTATCGATAACTTTTCAATAGAAAAGCAAAGTTATCGATAAGTTTTCAATAGAAAAAATAGAAACTTTTTTATAGAAAAGCAAATTGGTCAATAACTTTTCTACCGAAAAGCAAAGTTGTCGATAAATTTTCTATAGAAAAGCAAAGTAATCGTTAACATTTCTATAAAAAAGCAATGTTATCGATAACAATTCAATAGAAAAGCGAAGTTAAGTTATCGGTAAATTTTCTGTAAAGAAGTGAAGTTATCGATAATTTTTCAATAAAAAAGTTAAGTTATCGATTCCATAAAGAACATAAGTTATCGATAAGTTTTCCAAAAAAGTTAAGATTTCAATAACTTTTCTTTATAAAAGTTATGTTATCGATAACTTTTCTATAAAAAAGTTAAGTTATCGAAAACTTTTCTATAAAGAACTTAAGTTATCAATAACTTTACTATAAAAAAAGTTAAGTTATCGATAAACTTTTTATAAAAATAACTTCTCTATAAAAAATTTAAGCTATTGGTTACTTTAGGATATAATTTTGCTATTGAAAGTTGAGGTGATATTAGAATCCGCTTTCTCCCCTACCCAATATTCTCCTTCATATGCATAGGATTGAGTAAGTCTATACATAACATATTTGTGGTATGATCAAATCTTTAATTAGAATCTTAATTTATAATTAATAAATTCTTGTTCTTACACACATTTTAAAACGGTAAATCCGGTCTGTGTTATTTAATAAAGAAAACTAGTATTAAACAAGCCTTGACACTTTGGCCAAAGCCTCTACAAATTGACCAAATGACCCAACAAACAACCACAATCATGCTAAGATGAACATCGATCGAGCAGCAGCTTCAGGCACTTGCCACACAAATTTCTCAATGTTACGTTCTGTCTTTGCTCTGCTTTAATGTGGGTCAAAACGTCAATTAAGAAATCTTTGAAAACATTACAAAAATTTATTTTACAGGTGGTTTTTATTCCGACATCACTTTGCATTTAATAAGAAAATACTTTATGCGAGAGATGAAAAAGTTAAATGATTAAATTTTATCTTGAGCTTCTGATGATGATACGAGTAGGAAAACAGAAGAACAAAAGCAAAAGTTATAAATCACAAAACCTTTTTTTCTTTTGTTTTTGGGGTCACCAATTGGGGAAAAAAAAGGTCTTAAAGTTAAATTTTAATTTTCGTTTTAAAATTGAATTGTTGGCATTCTAAGATTTTGAAGGTTGTGAGAAGGTTGTCGACGAAAGGCTTAATTGGAAATAATTTGTGAAAATGTTTATTACTTTTTCTTGTTTGTTCTTAAATGTTTGTTAGCTACCGTTTGTTGTTGGTTGTTGCTGTTGTTGTTGCTTATGGATATGACCCAAAACTCAGTTTAGGTCTTGGAGGGAGGCAACCAGATGACTTGAATGTTGAACAATTTTCTTGAAGTATTAATTTTTATTTGAGGGGAAAGTTCGTTTGAGTTATATTAAATATTAGGTTTTAATATTCTGCCTTAATTTTCTTTAGGGTTTTAATGATAAAATAATTATAACTTGGAATTACAAGGAAAATGTATCGATAAATTTGTTATTTTATAAAATTGATGTAGTATTTTCCAAAAGCTAACGATAACTTGAGTTTTAGATTATTTTCTTTCTAAAAAAGTTAACAATAATTTTGCATTCTATACACAAGTTATCGATTACTTTGGTATTCTCCAAAAAAGTTATCGATAACTTAACTTTTTTATAGAAAGGTTATCGATAACTTTACTTTTTTATGCAAAAGTTATCAATAACTTTACTTTTATATAGAAAAGGTATCGATAACTTCATATTTCCTAGAGAAAAGTTGCCGATAACTTTACTTTTCCTAGAGAAAAGTTATCGATAACTTTACTATTCTTAGAGAAATGTTATCGATAATTTTACATTTTATAAAGAAAATTTATCGATAACTTGACTTTTCTATAGAAAAGTTATCGATAACTTTTACATTTTCTAGAGAAAAGTTATCGATAACTTTATTTTTTCTAGAGAAAACTTTTCTATAACTTTATTTTTCCTAGAGAAAAGTTATCGACAACTTTACTTTTCCTAGAGCAAAGTTATCAATAACTTTACTTTTCCTAGAGAAAAGTTATAGATAACTTTACTTTTCCTAAAGAAAAGTTATAGATAACTTTACTTTCCCTAGAGGAAACTTATCGATAACTTGACTTTTCTTGAAGAAAAGTTATCGATAACATTACTTTTCTAAAGAAAGGTTACTCTACTTTTCTATAGAAAAGTTATCGATAACTTTACTTTTCTACAGGAAAGTTTTCGATAAATTTACTTTTCTATAGAAAAGTAATGGATAACTTTAACTTTTCTAGAGAATAGTTATCGATAACTATATATTTCTTAAGAAAAGTTATCGATAACTTTACTTTTCTAAAGAAAGGTTACTCTACTTTTCTATAGAAAAGTTATCGATAACTTTACTTTTCTATAGGAAAGTTATCGATAACTTTACTTTTCTATAGAAAAGTAATCGATAACTTTAACTTTCCTAGAGAATAGTTATCGATAACTTTACCTTTCCTAGAGAAAAGTTATCGATAACATTACTTTTCCTAGAGAAAAATTATCGATAACTTTACTTTTCCTAGAGAAAAGTTATCGATAACTTTACTTTTTCTATAGAAAATTACGATAACTTTACTTTTCTATAGAAAAGTAATCGATAAGTTTACTTTTCTATAGAAAAGTTATCGATGTCTTTAGTTTTCCTAGAGAAACGCTATCGATGACTTTACTTTTCCGGAGAAACGCTATCGATAACTTTACATTTCTAGAGAAAAGTTATCGATAACTTTACTTTTCTAGAGAAAAGTTATCGATAACTTTACTTTTCTAGAAAAAAGTTATCGATAACTTTACTTTTCTATAGAAAAGTTATCGATAATTTTACTTTTCCTAGAGAAAAGTTATCTATAAAACTTTACTTTTCCTAGAGAAAAATTATCGATAACTTTAGTTTTTTCTAGAGACGAGTTATTGATAACTTTACTTTTCCTAGAAAAAAGTCATCGATAACTTTACTTTTTTATAGATAAGTTATCGATAACTTTACTTGCCTATATAAAAATTATCTATAACTTTACTTTTCTATTAAAAAGTTAACGATAACTTTGCTTTTTATAAGAAATTTATTGATACTTTTATTTTTCTACGTGTTAATCCCTTCTTTCTTATAATTTCCTAGTGAATTCCATGTTTTATGTACTTAGATTTTCTTATTTTTCCTCATATCACTTTAATAAATTGCGTGGTCACTTCGTTAACTAGTTCTAATTACTTTCAAGTCATTTTCTTTTACTTTCAGCTACTTTACCTTGATCTGATTTTTCCAACATTTCAAGTTTCAAAATCATCGTTTTCATATTTCTTATATTTTTTTTTTGCAAGAACTCGCATGTGCTTGGAGGAATTATGTTTTCATTAAGAAAAAAAAAATGTTATCTAACCTCCTTGCAACTTCCTGTAGGCAACCTTGTATTACAAAATACTATCAATTTTTCAACACGCCACATTTCCTGGAAACGAAGAAAATAATATGAAAACTAGCAATAACACAAACAAGAACAACTATAACAAACTACGCAATATTGGCCTAGAGACAGAAGTGCGAAAGAATTAATTATTTAATTTATTAAACAGTCGAATTAAGAATAATACATGAAATGTAAAATCAAAATTATGCATTAAAAATGTTTATTTTTATTTAGATACATTACTTGATTACTATTTAAATTGATTTGCTGTCTTTAATGAATTAATTCATTCAAATATCTGTCCAATTTTTGACCAACGAACTAATGCCAAGGAACTAAATTATGATGGTTTTGTAAGTTGGCAACTATGATGATGGACAAAGGGTCTTTCAATCAGATCTATCAATATCAAGTAATTAATCCCGTTGACATTATAATATATCTTCGAAAGTAAGGCCAGCATATTAATGTTCTGGAGACCCTTTGATGCTACTTTTAGCTTTTTGTTATAGTCTCATACTAAGAACCTACTACTTTTCAAACACCCTTTCAAATCTCTAGAGAAAAATTCATGCAATTAATTGCATTTAAGCGATAATACCTACAACGTAATTTTGTCTTTAATAAACTAGAAGTAAAAAGGTACAAACAACAATTTTAAGAACTTGAGGCTAAAACATGAAAAAATAGTATTTTTGTGGTATAAAATCTAAGGAAACCTAAACTTAAATAAAAATCAGCTAAACGTCCATTGAGGAAAGATCATAATGCGTGTTAAACACGCAATTGCCCAAGTATTCAAGCGTGTAAAGATGGCCAACATGAAAAAAAAAAAACTTAAAGATACCAAAACAGAAATACCGTGAACAGGAATGTAACTCAAAGGATGGAGATAGAGATAACAAATTTCAAAAAGAGGAAAAAATATATTTCAAACAAATGGAAAAGTTATCGAAAACTTGACATTTCTATAGAAAAGTTATAAATAACTTGACTTCTATAGAAAAGTTATTCATAACTTGACTTTTCTATAGAAAAGTTATCGATAACTTGTCTTTTGTATAGCAAAGTTCTCGATAACTTGGTTTTTCTATAGAAAAGTTATCGATAACTTGACTCTTGTAAAGAAAAGTTCTCGATAACTTGGTTTTTCTATAGAAAAGTTCTTCATAACTTGACTTTTCTATAGGAACGTTATCGATAACTTGACTTTTCTATAGAAAAGTTATCGATAACTTGACTTTTCTATTGAAAAGTTATCGATAGCTTGACTTTTCTATAAAAAAGTTATCGATAACTTGACTTTTCTATACAAAAGTTATCGATAACTTGACTTTTCTATAGAAAAGTTATCGATAACTTGACTTTTCTATAGAAAAGTTATCGATAACTTGACTTTTCTATAGAAAAGCTATCGATAACTTGACTTTTTTATTGAAAAGTTATCGATAACTTGACTTTTCTATTGAAAAGTTATCGATAACTTGACTTTTCTATAAAAAAGTTATCGATAACTTGACTTTTCTATAGAAAAGTTATCGATAACTTGACTTTTCTATAGAAAAGTTATCGATAACTTGACTTTTCTATAGAAAAGTTATCGATAACTTGACTTTTCTATAGAAAAGTTATCGATAACTTGACTTTTCTATAGAAAAGTTATCGATAACTTGACTTTTCTATAGAAAAGTTATCGATAACTTGACTTTTCTATAGAAAAGTTATCGATAACTTGACTTTTCTATAGAAAAGTTATCGATAACTTGACTTTTCTATAGAAAAGTTATCGATAACTTGACTTTTCTATAGAAAAGTTATCGATAACTTGACTTTTCTATAGAAAAGTTATCGATAACTTGACTTTTCTATAGAAAAGTTATCGATAACTTGACTTTTCTATTGAAAAGTTATCGATAACTTGACTTTTCTATAGAAAACTTTTTATAGAACTTTTTATAGAAAAATTATCGATAACTTGACTTTTTTATAGAAAAGTTATCTATAACTTTTAAAGTTATCGGAAGTTTCTTTAAAAACATCTTCCAATTCTTTGTGATGGCAAGAACGGAAGGGCTATATGAAATCTCCAAGATTTTGGAGAAAAACTAAAATTAGAAGTTACATACGATATCAAAGACTTTCAGTTCCAAGATAAAATAATGATAAAGCTTTATCCACAATGATGAAGAATCATTGGAGTTAAAGTCACTTGCCTCCTTCCGCTATCACAGTTAAGGATAAAGCAAAACATCGGAAGTGAAAGTTAAAGAATCGAACATAACAGGTGCTTACAGAAAACTACCAGAGTTACAATTGCTACAAAAGCTTCTCTCCATTCCTTATCTTCTCTAAAAAGTGATGGCAACGACATTTCTCCTAAAGAGAGATTCATAAAAATCTCCTAGACTTCGAAGAACCAAAATCAAAAGTTAAGTACGGAATCAAAAACTATTAATACTTCTTGTTTTTCTTCGTCTACTTCAACAGCCTCCAATTCCAAGATAAAATTCGAAGAATCAAAAACTATTAATACTTCTTGTTTTTCTTCGTCTACTTCAACAGCCTCCAATTCCAAGATAAAATTCGAAGTAGGCACCTTAACCGAGTCTTTGGATAATAAGGCATTACGATGTGTTGGAAACTTCTCGAGTTATGAAAATTTCTGCGATGGTAAAAATGAAAACAACGAATCCTCCAACCTTTCCAACTAAAATTATCACCAGGAACAATCGAATATTTTCTCTAGTTCTTAATATATAACCGATATACTTTTGCCCTCGCAGATATGAGCAGTTTCTTGTAACTAACTAATCTAGGGCAATTTTATAACCATTAAAATCACTTCGGATTGTTAGATAGTACCCAAGTATAGTTACTATGATGCTTTGGACTCAAAACCATCAGATTGCAACTGAGATGAGGAAACCTTCTATAATACCATTGAATCGGATTTGAGCATTGTTATCAGTATAAGACATGATTATAAGAATATCATTACCGAGAAGGAGCGAAATAGACTAAGGGTGGAAAAGAAATTAAGTACCAGTACAAATAAGTCTTAACCTATTTTACCGTATATTATAATATCATATCAGATATCATATCACGAGTTTAACATGACTTAAGGGTAACCTAGGGCATAATTTATTCTGCTACATTTTTGCTGACACATTTCGCTAAAGGGCATCCGTTATCAGACTTTCAGTCTAGCAAGATGATAAAAAAAAATTTCCCATTTGTACTTATAAATTATATACCAAGTATTTTGGAGGTTGGAGTCAAAATCTGGTTTCGATAGATTAGAAGATCGCACAAATTACTACAAAAAATACGTTCTTTCAAGGTCAAGAAATTTAACAAAATATCATCAAACACCACTTCTTCGATCCTGCTTCGTACAACGTATTTCCCTAGTTCCATTTGGTTCATGTTTTACCCTGATTGTTGGTTTTATTATCAAACAACTGAGAAAGTATTACATTACAAATTGTACCATAAGATACTTGTTACACTGTTCTCCTTAAACCATTCGTTATAATTCAAAATGAATCAGATGAAAAACAATAAAGAAGAACGCAAATAAATAGATAAAGAAGCAAAAAAAAAAAAACAACAAAAACTGAACAGGTAAAATATATTATTGTACTTACCTAAATTGGCATAAACATTGTCAGACTTGCTTTTAATCGAACCGCTTGGTTCTCCAATAATACGGATGTTATTTGCTGGCGTAGGCTTAGGAGAGGAAGTTAACATTTTTAAATTGCTTGTGGTTGTTGTGTTGTTAGATGTTGCCACATTGTGACTATTGTTGATGCTGCTGTTGCCATAGCCTCCAGTAGATTGTGAGCTGCTGCCACTATTATTCGAGGTGGCCAAAGATATTTGTTGTTTTCTTCTTAGCTCAGCACTTTTTGGTGGTGGTGGTCTGGCGGGTTTATTAACCTCATGACTACGTTGATTGTCCAAAGAGCGTAAAGGGGGAGCCGGAGGTTTAGCTGTAACAACAGCCACAGTTTGAGCATTAACTGCTTCATTGGTTTTGGTAATATCCTTAACCACTTCCACGGCTGTGGTATTTATATCTATGGGATGTATAATGACTAATCTGGGCTTACCGGATACACCCATATCCTCGCCAGTGCATATCTCCGAGTAAATGCTTTCCTTATGTTTGGTCAGATTCTCGGTTGTTTTGGTGGTGCCCATGCGCAAAAACTTCTTAATAGAAAATTTCGTTTTTGTCTTATTGTTACCCGCGGTTTTCTTGTCATTTTGTGAAGCTGCATTTAAGTTGGTTATAGACATAGAAGTAGTTACCGTTTTGCTGCTGCTGGAGGCTTCTGCTAGATTTTCTTCGGACAAGGACAGGTTGCGGTGATTTCTGGGTATGGGCTCAGGAGTCATGGACTGTTTGAGATTTAGTTGAGGTACAGCATTTTGTAATTGTAAATTCTTAATGGCATTGCTGCGTTGGGTGACGAATGTGTTGAGACTACGAAATTTGGGATTGATGGTGGCTCTTTCACGTTTATCTTTTTCCTTAATAAGAGCGGCTGCAGAATTCTTGCCCACAGTGCCACTATTTGAGACAATTTTTCGGGTGTAAATGGTCGAAGAAGATGATGAGGAAGAGTTAGAATTGGTTTCCGTACAAGCGGATGAAGCTAATGACGATGTTGCGTTATCAGTTTCTTTTTTGTATTTAATTTCCTCTTCATTTTTGTTTAAATCATTAGCTTGAGCTTCTTGTGTTGTTGGCACTAAAGCTTGTGCTTGAGTTTGTGTTTCTTTCTTGGTGTGTTCTTCAAATTCAGCCGCTATATTGTAGTCTCGTTCGGGTGTGGGAGGTGCGCTTAGTTTCATTTCCATAGGCGGATTTGGTGCTTTTCCCTTTTTAAGTTTAGCATCATCTTTCAATGAATCATTGTCTAAACATTCTATTGACTTCGTAATAACCATTTGCAGTTGGGAAATAACCTGCTGTTGCTGCTGATTTTGTTCTGCTGTTGTTGCTCTTTTATTCATGAATGTCTTCATGGGTGTTTGCAGAGGAGATACCAAAGGTTTGGCGGGCAAATCGGGTTTCTTTAACAATACCGGAGGATGTTGCTTTTGCAAGCCATGCAGGAAAGAAGGACGAGCATCTATTACCTTAGAGCTGGGAGGTGGAGATTTGGGCAGTTCAGGCAATTGCTGGCAATCTTGTGTCTCCAAGCTGCCATCTGGATCTGCACTACCATCTGGTTCGCCATGAAGTTCCCTAGACTTTTCCAAACTAAAATTGTTCTTATCATTCATTGAACTCTTCACTTCCTTAAGCGGTAATATCGGTTTTTGATCCGTTACTTGTATGTCCTCATAATCTGAATTATTCGTACTGGCACTTAATTTCTTTTCCACCCTAAGTCTATCTCTTTCCTTCTCGGTTATGATATTCTTATAATCATGGCCGATACTGATACCAATGCCCGAATCCGATTCACTGCGTATCATATTATAGGAAGTTTCCTCATCACTGCTGCCATCAAAACTACTGGCTGTCGAGTCTAAGGCATCATCAGAACTGCACTTGGTAACTATTAAACCATCTGAAGTGATTTTACTGGTCATAAAATTTCCCTCGTGTAAGTTATAAGAAGCTGCTCGAGTCTTTGAGGACAAAAGCATATCGGTTATATATTGGGAACTGGAGAAAATATTCGATTGTTCCTGGTGATCATTCTTGCTGGAAAGTTTGCTTGATTCCTTGTTTTCATATTTACCATCGGGTAAATTCTCATAAGTCTGAGAAGTTTCCAAGACATCGTAATAGGCTGAAATACCATTTTCCGCATCCGAGCAGTTGCTATCGGTATCGGAGTATTTGTGAAAGACATTTACTTTGGGTTTGGCCTGATCTTTGGTAATTGGTGAATGGCGTACGATTGGTTTCTTGAGGTCAAGAAATGTCTTGTTATCCAAAGACTCGGTTAAGGTGCCTATTTCGAATTTGATCTTGGAATTAGTAACTGTGGAAGTAGACGAAGAAGAACAAGTAGTACTAGTAGTCTTTGACTCCGCACTCAACTTTTGATTTTGGTTCTTCTCCAAAGTCTCGGAGATTTCATCGAGCAAGGACTTTTCCATGGCTCTCTCTATAGGAGGACTATTCTTGCCATCACTTTCCAGAGAAGATAAGGAATCGGGAGGAGCTTTTGAAGTGACTGTCGATGATTTTTGGCTAACTGTGGTAGTTTTCTTTACAGCACCTGTTATATGCGTTTTTTCAACTTTCACCTCCGAGGTTTTGGTTTCAAATTTAGCCTTTACCGTAACAGTGGAGGCAGGCAAGTGACTGGCCGAGGTCACTGAGGGCTTAGTAATCTCCTTCATTTCCCCCGAGCTACCAAAAGGTAAAACATTAATTTGCAATGTTTGCTTTTTGCCCTCCTTATCCACCTGAGGAGCACCCAATTTCAAGGCAGCAAATGTCTTCTTAATATTCTCCTGAACATCTCCCAACAAATTGCCATTATTCATATTAAAATCTGTATTAGCCCGGGTAATACGTTTCAATTCCAATGACTCCTCATCATCGGTACCCAAAGCCTTGTCATCATCTCTATCATTGGCCAAATTCATGAAATCATGATCATCATCATCCGAATCATCGGACCACTCACCACCATAACCAATAACTTCGGAAAGATTTTTCGGAAAACTTACTTTAGTTTTATGTTTAGTGGACTTTGTTGTTGTTGTTGATCCATGTGTATTGCTGGACTTCTTAATGATACTTTTAGCTGGTCTCTTGTATTTATTGGGATAATCAGTCTTGTGGCTTTCAGTGTTGCTACTGCTGCTGTTGCTGCCAGTTTTCGTACTTATGCTACTAGTTGCCGCTAAAGATGTGGAGAGTGATTTGTATTTGGAGGAAGCTGCCATGGCAGCTGCCTGTTTATGTTCATCTTTCGATTTAAAGCAATTCGAGCATAAATCTTTTTTCCACGCATTTTGTGAAAAATGTGTACAAATAGACGAGGACATGTTGGAGGGTTGTGCGTTTGTTAATGTTTGTTGGTTAGGTTTATGGGCGGCAACACTACAAGTCCATAATCTGAAAATAGAATTAAGGAAAAGTGGTTTAATTTAAGGATGTGGTCATAGAAGTTATTAATAAATTAATGTATTGAAGTTTTAAGAAAAAAAAAGATTTGCATTGAAATTAAAAATAATAAAATAATAGAGTAGAAAATCCACGATATCTCGAAAACTTTCTTTCCGACCATCGGTTCAAAAATACACCCTAACCAAACAAGACAATGCAATCATCTACATTTAAGTTAGTTTTAATAATTTGAACCAATGGATCAAAGCAGATGTAAAGACGTTATTTAAGCTGCTGAGTTCAGAATCAGAATTTCGTTTTTCAATATCGGTTCCAGTTTGTAAGTTCGCAAATGTTGGCAGGACTGCGCTCATAATGACAGTCAGCTGTAGGCGTCGCTTTAAACATTATTTGAAACGATAGAAGCCGACATATTAATTACAAAATGTTTAACGCCCAATGAAGCCTGGGTATCATTTCAAGATGTTGTTCAATTTTTCTCGACAATCGCGAATCCCCGAATTTCAAGAATTCGAATGTCTGTCAAAATACATTTTCCGTATTCTCATCTCGAATTTGTTCCTAAAATCTTGGGTAATACAAGAGACGAGCAAAAGGAGCGACTACACTAAGATATTTATGATGAAAATCGAAAAACGATACCAGGAATTTTGGATCGAGGGCATGATGAAAGAATACTTTTGGACTTTAAAGTGTGGAACATATCCCAAGTAGAGCAAACGGCTCAGTTCGACTGCTCTACATTTCTTATTAACAACTTTTTAATGAACAAAATGGAGATTAATTGTCAAAAATTGTAAAATAGTTGTTTTATATCTCGAAAACTAGAACCAATGTAAAAGAACGAAGTGCAGATTCGGCGCCCTGGATTACTGTAGACAGTTTTTGGTTGCTTAGACCCAAAATTGGTGTTCTTGTTATATTAACTTCTATAGGAATAATGAACAGCCATGGCTACCTTCACATTTGTATATCTTCATACATCGAAGTGAAAAAAATTTAAAGAAGTGATCCTACAACATTGAAAATTTTCATTGATACTTGTTCAGTTTTATATAAATAAGAAGAATTAAAAAAGAAAATTGAAATTCGTCGTCTCCTTGGGGTACCTGCCTTGGACCGCCATTTTCTCACCTATTTTTTTCTCGATGTACAAGTTGTAATTCTCAACAGAGTTTGATTAAATTCGACACACGTATTTTAAGAAATTCAAAAAACAGTTCTTCTAATTTTGGTTGAAATTCGTCGACTCTTTGGGGTATGCCCTTGGACCACCCTTTTTCACATATTTTTCTTTTCAATGTACAAGTCGCAATTCTCAACAGAATTTGATAAAATTCGACACACGTCTTTTAAATAATTCAGAAAAGCGCTCTAGTTATTTTGGTTGAATTAAGTCTTCTCCTTGGGGTACCTACCTTGGACCCCATTTTTTTCACATATTTTTCTTTTCAATGTACACATCGCATTTCTCAACAGAACTTGATGAAATTCAACACGCGTCTCTTAAATTAATCAAAAAGGAGCTCTACTAATTTTGGTTGAATTTAGTCTTCTCCTTGGGTAACCTGTCTTGGACCCCCATTTTTCACCTATTTTTCTTTTCAATGTACAAATCGATGTTCTCCAAAGAATTTTATGAAATTCGACATTTGTCTATTAATTAATACAAAAAATAGGTCCACTAATTTTGGTTGAATTTCATTGACTCCTTGGGGTATCGCCTTGGACCCCCATTTTTCACCTATTTTTCTTCTCAATGTACAATCCGCAATTCTAAATAGAATTTGATGAAATCCGGTACACATCCATTAGTTGATCTAAAAAAGAGGTCCACTAATTTTTGTTAAAATTTGTCGACTCCTTGGGGTATCGCCTTGGACCCCCATTTATACCTATTTTTCTTTTTAATGTACAATTCGCAATTCTTGAAAGAATTTGAAAAAAATTGGCACAAGTCTATTAATTAATACAGAAAAGAGGTCCACTAATTTTGGTATAAATTCGTCGACTCCTTGGGGTATCTGCCTTGGACCCACATTTTTCACCTATTTTTCTTTTTAATGTACAATCCACAATTCTCAACAGAATTTGATGAAATCCGGCACACGTCTATTTATTGATCCAAGAAATAGTTATACTAATTTTGGTTGAGACATCTTGATTTTTTAAGGTACCTGCATTGGAACCCCATTTTTTACTTATTTTTGTTCTCAATGTAAAAGACGGAATTCTTAACAGAATTTTATGAAATTCGGCAAACATCTATAAGTTTATCCAACAAAAAGCTTTACTAATTTTGGTTGAAATCCGTCGATTCCTACGGGTACCTGCCTTGGACTTACACTTAAATGCAATTTGATTAAAAAGTTAAGCCTAAATGACTGCAACACTTTTTGCTTAAATTATGAATAACAATTTACGTGACTTTTTTTTTAAATTTTGAACTTTGTTCTACGATCGGTAAGTTTATGTGAATTTTTTTCTCTCAATCTAAAGAAGAGACTTTCGCCTTTGACATGGTTATGGTGGGAGCACAGAGCAAAACCGAGTCAACTTAGTTTTTGTCCAAAGAAAAATGAAAATACTGAATTTTTCCTAATATCTCCTAAACTATATAAGAGATTAAGTTGTTTTCTTCTGCATCCAAAGAAAGGCAAAAGTGTTTTCTTTTAGCCCATATATATTTTGCATCCGTCTGGACCCGCCCGTAGAATACTTTTTTTCTTTTAATGAAAATAATCAAAATTGTTACAAACAAAATTCTCAAATTTGCTAGTAAATTGCCATAAATGCAGATAGCAAAGCGTAGCACAGTGGAATGATGGAAAAATTGAATGGAAATAAGTCCACAACTTCATCATATAGTGTTGGGGACTAGCTTTTAATGGGACGGCACAATCGGTCCTTGAATTAGGGCACCTCAGACACATAAATCACTTAAAACGATATAAAACGTTATCACGACATGCATATCCCATCTCTTATGGTTTTAAAGATATTGGACTTCAAAAATTAACATTTTTAATATTTGTTTCATTTGGACTATCCTAATGAAAGTGCGGAAAATATCTCAATAAAAAAAGAGTCTAACCTTAGGATAGCAAAATATTATATTGTCATCCAAGATGACATAAATTTGAGCCAAACCAAAAAAACAACTACAAAATCTTTATTAGTTAAAAAGTTACAGAGTTTTGCCCAGTTAAAAACAATTCTGAACCACTGTGCGCCTTCGATGTAATGAATAAAATTGGCTGTAGAATAAAACACTTAAAAATGCGTTAATCTGTAAATAGATTTTGCAACTTTACTGTTTAAAACCAGTAAGAAAGCGCTATAGTCGGTCAAGCCGACCATACGATACCCTTCACCACTAAGGTCAAAGACAAATATAAAGACAAATATTTGCTAAATTTTGCCATCATACAAACATTTTCTCAAAACGTATATATTCAATCTGTTTCCGTCATTTGGACTTATATGAGAGCTAGGGTCAAATGTGGACCGATTATCTCGAAATTTGGCAAATTGATTACAGTTGTTACGTATGTATGCAAAAAATAAACTCAAAATTTTCATTATCTTTAGATTTACGAGCGTTTTAGTGATTTTTTGTCTCATTTAGTGCGTTTTTGAAGAAGAGTTTGTATGGGAGCTATGGTCAAATGTGGACCGATTTCAACGAAATTTGGTACAGTGATTTAAGGTTACATAAGCAGTATCTGTTTTAAATTTCATGAAAAAATATTGATATTTGTGGCCAATATAGCAATTCCGGGAAGTGGGACCTATGGGAGGTACCATAAATAATGGACCGATTTTTACCAATTTCAATAGCCATGGTTCCATTATCAAAAAAATTATCTTTGCCAAATTTCATCAAATTATCTTTAGAATTGCGACCTGTAGTTTGATTACAAGGTTTACATGGGGGTCCAGCCAGCCAGACGGACGGACGGACATCGCTAAATCGACTCAGAAAGTGATTCTAAGTCTATTGGTATACTAAAAGGAGACAATTATTTCTATCCGTTACAAACATCAGCACAAACTTATAATACCCTTTCCACCTATGGTGGTGAAGGGTATAAAAAGATATAGAATACATTTGGGACTAAACCAAGAACGAATTTGTAAATGACCTACCGATTTCAACAAATAAATGTCATTTCATTTGAAAAGTGGTGAAGACCCTTTCATAACAAGTCATTTTATTGGAATACATACATACATCTTTTTCAGATTATATTATACAATTTTTAAAATAAGTATTTCTCTACTTATCACACCCAAACAATTTAATTTAAAAATGTTTATTGTCATATTAAACAACAATAATCAATTAACTTTCTCTACTATATATTAAATTTTTACCCTACCCTCTTCATTTTTTTTTATTGAATTTACATCAAGATTGACAGAAGCCCGCAGTAGTCTCAAAATAGACATTAAAATGCTTGACCACCAGCCAACACACAACTGGAAAGGGGCTTTTACACTAGATGTTTTAAGTCAAATGATATGTAAATGATCTTAAAATTAAACATAAATTACATAATCAGGTAATGGTAAAAATATAAATTAAGACATTATGTATATAGAAGGAAGATCTATTAGGGCATATGACAATTGCACATAGTCTAAAAATGCCTTTACACACATGTGTGACTTGAGTAGATAACTTAATACTCTTATGAAGAAATTTATAATAACAGAAATAAAGTTAAAATTTTATAAATTTTTAATGCTTTTATCAGGCCACAAATTCTGAAACATGTAACCATATCTAAAGTGGCTGAATTCTTTTTGGATGAACTGGACGGGATAGGGAAGCTATTGATTTTAGTTGAATTAAGAAGACTTTTTTCTTCTTAATTTTGACATTTCGTTACAAGAATACATGAAAACATACTTATTGTTAATAAATTTTATACATCTGACCATTTTCAACTTCTTCCCCACCCGAGACCCCAAGGAATACATATCAATCAATAAACAATGACACAAATCTTTTTCTATTCTCCCAATATAAAAAAAAACTTTTTCATATTTTCTGAAAATAAAGAAATAATTGAAAAGAAAGCCTCCTAGAGAGAAGTGAGTGATGAGTGCTTTTGACTACTTGGTCGGTCTTATGTTACAATAATACGTTCAAAATTAAATTAAATCTTCTCTTTTTTTCTTTATTACACTTTTGTCTGGGGTCACTCATATTTTATTGTATAAAAGAATTTTTATTTTTAATAAAAATAAAAAAAAAGATTTTTGGGTCAATTTTTAAACAAGAGAGAAATTATTTTGATTTATGGTCTTATAATTGAGCTTTTGATTAACCAGAAAAGCATTTCAGTTCTTCATCAATTATATTTCAATTATTATTATGTTGAAGTTTCATACCGAAAAATTAATTTTTATATCTTCCCTAAAACGTGATGAGATTTAGGAATTTTAATGTTTAAATTCTGTTCTTTAAATATTTTAAGGTATGATTAATATGTGAAAAAAATTGGTCAAAAATATTGAAAACCTTATAATTTTATATTTCTATTTAAACAAAATTTTCCTTTCTTCAGAAAAGTTAGCGATAACTAAACTTTTCCATATAAAAGTAAGTACAAAAGTTACCGATAACTTGACTTGTCTATTGAAAAGTTATCGATAACCTTACTTTTCTATAGCAAAGTTAATAATAATTTTACTTCTTTGCAGAAAATTTAACGATGACTTTACTTTTCTATAGAAAAGTTATCGATTACCTTACTTTTCTACAAAAAAAGTTAACAATTACTTTTCTTTACTTTAAAAAGTTAGCGATTACTTTACTTTTCTACAGAAAAGTTAGCGATAACTTTACTTTTCTATTGAAAAGTTAGTATTAACTTTGCCTTTTTATATATAACTCAACTGTTCTATAGAAAAATTAGCGAAAACTTAACATTTCTATAGAAAACTTATCGGTAACTTAAATTTCTAACTTAAATTTCTATAGAAAAGTAATCGATGATTTAAGTTTTCTATGGAAAAATGATCGATAACTTAACTTTTTTAAAGAAAAGTTATCGATAACTTAACTTATCTAAAGAAAAGTTATCTATAACTTAACTTTTCTAAAGAAAAGTTATCGATAACTTAACTTTTCTTAAGAAAAGTTATCGATAACTAAACTTTGCTAAAGAAAAGTTATCGATAACTTAACTTTTCTTAAGAAAAGTTATCGATAACATAAGTTTTCTAAATAAAAGTTATCAATAACTTAACATTTCTAAAGAAAAGTTATCGATAACTTAACTTTTCTAAAGAAAAGTTATCGATAACTTAACTTTTCTAAGGAAAAGTTATCGATAACTTAACTTCTCTAAAGAAAAGCTATCGATAACTCAACTTTTCTGAAGAAAAGTTATCGATAACTTAACTTTTCTAACGAAAAGTTATCGATAACTTAACGTTTCTAAAGAAAAGTTATCGATAACTTAACTTTCTAAAGAAAAGTTATCGATAACTTAATTTTTCTAAAGAAAAGTTATCGATAACTTAACTTTTCTGAAGAAAAGTTATCGATAACTTAATTTTTCTATAGAAAAGTTATCGATAACTTAACTTTTCTATAGAAAAGTTATCGTAAAATGACTTTTTTATAGAAAAGTTATCGTAGCATGACTTTTCTTTAGAAAAAGTTATCTATAACAATACTTTTCTATAGAAAAGTTATCGATAACTTTACTTTTCTATAGAAAAGTTATCGATAACTTGACTTTTCTATAGAAAAGTTATCGATAACTTGACTTTTCTATAAAAAAGTTATCGATAACTTTACTTTTCTATAGAAAAGTTATCGATAACTTAACTCTTCTAAAGAAAAGTTAACGATGACTTTACTTTTCTATAGAAAGGTTATCGATAACTTTACTTTTCTATAGAAAAGTTATCGATAACTTTATCTTTCTATAGAAAAGTTCTCGATAACTTTACTTTTCTATAGAAAAGTTATCGATAACTTTACTTTTATATAGAAAAGTTATCGATAACTATACTTTTCTATAGAAAAGTTATCGATAACTTTACTTTTGTATAGAAAAGTTATCGATAACTTTACTTTTCTATAGAAAAGTTATCGGTAACTTTACTTTTCTATAGAAAAGTTATCGGTAACTTTACTTTTCTATAGAAAAGTTATCGATAACTTTACTTTTCTATAGAAAAATTATCGATAACTTTACTTTTCTATAGAAAAGTTATCGATAACTTTACTTTTCTATAGATAACTTTACTTTTTTTTTTCAAAAAGTTATTGATAAGTGTATCCTTTTTTAGGAAAGTAATCGTTAACTTTTATTTTCTAAACTATTTTGTGTTTTAAGTTTATCGGCTTAAATATTTTGAGGATAATATCCTTAAACTTAGTTTCCCTCCCCTTCAGAAACTCCTAACAAACTAAATTAAGACAAAGAATAGTTTCAGAAAAACACTTGGCTAAAATGAGATTTTGCAGGCGTCAAGGCAGAGTTGCAGTATAAATTTCACTTAATATTTCAAGACATGTTTCCTAAGAGACACAGACGACAAAAACTCATTCACTTCAAGACTCTTACAAAAACTTATACTCCAACACCTTCAGACAGAAACTATTAAAACTTTTGCAAATAATAATAATGATAAAAATGTTTATTGTATTATTCATAAGTTTTTTTTTTGTATGCCCTACACCACTATTATAGGTATGTGCTGATATATGATATATACTGGAAGATATTTAAAGCACGAAAAATATTTGAAAGTCAATAAAATTTTAGAAGGCTTTAAAGGATAAACTTCTTCATATTTTATTGACAATCTGTCCACATTTGACTTCAATAGTAGAGGGTATCATACGGTCAGGTTTGGCCGGTTATAAAACTTTCTTGCTGGTTTTTCATTACTACAAATATATTTCTTTCATTAAGAGAACATTACTCAGTTGTAGTATAAGTATTTCTTACTATACCCAAACTCTGGCTGGGAATCGTGCCAATTGACACAATTTCTTCCAGTGTGCATTCTCCTCTTCGCCAGAAACTTTTTTTTTTTTGCAAAAACTTGTCTAGAATTTATCGGTTAAATGCAGATCGTGTTGGCATGTAAAAGAAAGATCTTTCTAAATTTGTAAAAGTTGTGGTAAAATTTGTTGAATGTGTCAGTGTTTATGGTCAAAGGAGTAGAAATGGGGCTTTTAAACCAGTTTAAGAGATTTAAGTTTGTAATTGGGTTGGCTTGAGGTTGATATAAAAAAAAATTAAATATGATAATTTCTCTTTATGGGGAAAATTAGAATTATGATCAGTAAAATAGTTTATAATAGTAATTTAGAAAATTTTAAATATAGTTGAAATTGTTAACCTATAAACTAAATTTGAAGAATATATATGTATAAGGCCTTAGTAATTTTCAAATTAAATATAGAAAAATTTTTAAAAATTTTGAAATTGTTTTTTTATTTATTTATGAGCAAATTGAAAAATCTTCTAATTTATTTAGATTTTAGATTATTTGCCCAATTTCCTTGAGTATCAAATATTTACTCTGTACAAATTTGAAAAAAAAAAAATTACCCAACAATTGTCATAAATCCTCACTCAGAAAAGCATTAAAGTAATTTATTTTTTTTCCTTATACATTTACAATCTATTCGTTTTTCTTACTGTCCATAAATTTAAGGCACAGAAAAAATAATCAATTTTCTCGAAAAGTTTTTCCTTGTTGTTTCATAAATGTTCAAAGTTCATAATGTCCAAGAAGAAAAAAAAAAGACCTACAGTTTTTCTAGTTTTCAGTTTTCTAGTTTTTGCTGTCTATTGTTTTTCTTCTATATTTTTTTCTGCTTCGTTTTCATGAAAAACAAGTTGTCATTGTTGGCTTGATGTTTTGTCATTCACTTGGTTTTGGTGTTGGGCCACCAAATCTCCACCTACCATTTCTGGTGTTTCTATTTTTGCAAGTTTGGAATCATGAATCAATGAATGTAGTTTAGGTTTTTTTGTGTTTCTTACTTCCTTTAAGCTTCTTAGAGGAGATTGTGAGTTTGGCCTAAATATTTGTAGCATTAGTCTCTTAAAAAGTTTGCTCAACAGAATTAAGACCAATTTTTTTCTATGGATTATTTATGGTTTGGGCAATATTTTTGATTGATATTTATTGAAAATTGAATGCTGAAAATATTATCAAAGAAACTTTATTCATATTTTATATGTTCACAAAAAAATACTTAATTAAGCCTCAAATATAAAGCGGATGGGAGAAAAACTTGTAAGACTTAATAAGTTTGTAAATCGATTTAATAAAACTGACCCATAAAATCTATTAACACCTTCACAATGATGACGTGGCTGCTAAAAAGTATGACCCAGCAATTGTAGACTTTAAAATTATTGTTAAAAATTTTGTATATTAAATATCTTAGTCCAACAGACAGAAATTTGTAGATACTGTAATTAAGGGTATGTGAAATGGAGCAATATGCAAAATATCATACAATCTACTCTAATTTTTGTTAAGAGGCTCAAAAGGCAGACCAAAAATTTACATATGACTCCACGTAAGAGACAGTTGTGGGTTGGAATTAATGAATGAATCTTAATGTAATACCTACAACTCAGACAGAAAGACAGGCATATCATGTATGTAATACATACAAAGTTACACAATATTTAACATATATAAAGTTAACATATATTAGTTAAAGAAAACTAAAGTTATCGATAAGTTTTCTAGAGGAAACTAAAGTTATCGATAACTTTTCTATAGTAAAGTAAAGCTATCGATAACCTTTTTAGAGAAAACTAAAGTTATCGATAACTTTTCTAGAGAAAAGTATAGTTATCAATAAATTTTCTAGAGAAAAGTAAGTTATCGATAACTTTTCTAGAGAAAAGCAAATTATTGATAATTTTTCTAGAGAAAAGTAAAGTTATTGATAACTTTTCTAGAGAAAAGTAAAGTTATCGATAACTTTTCTAGAGAAAAGTAAAGTTATCGATAACTTTTCTAGAAAAAAGTAAAGTTATCGATAACTTTTCTAGAGAAAAGTGAAGATATCGACAACTTCTCTATAGCAAAGTCAAGTTATCGACAATTTTTCTATAGAAAAGGTAAGTTGTCGATAATTTTTCTATAGAAACGTAAAGTTATCGATAACTTTACTATAGAAAAGTAAAGTTATCAAAAACTTTTCTATAGAAAAGTAAGGTTAGCGATAACTTTTCTATAGAAAGGTAAAGTTATCGATAACCTTTTTATAGAAAAGTAAAGTTATCGATAACTTTTCTATAGAAAAGTAAAGTTATCGATAACTTTTCTATAGAAAAGTAAAGTTATCGATAACTTTTCTATAGAAAAGTAAAGTTATCGATAACTTTTCTATAGAAAAGTAAAGTTATCGATAACTTTTCTATAGAAAAGTAAAGTTATCGATAACTTTTCTAGAGAAAAGTAAAATTATCGATAACTTTTCTATAGAAAAGTAAAGTTAT
Organism: Stomorhina lunata; assembly: GCA_933228675.1. Classification (NCBI taxonomy): domain Eukaryota; kingdom Metazoa; phylum Arthropoda; class Insecta; order Diptera; family Rhiniidae; genus Stomorhina; species Stomorhina lunata. The sequence continues at coordinate 122,603,408 of OW121740.1, read as the reverse complement.
CGATAACTTTTCTATAGAAAAGTAAAGTTATCGATAACTTTTCTATAGAAAAGTAAAGTAATCGATAACTTTTCTATAGAAAAGTAAAGTTATCGATAACTTTTCTACAGAAAACTAAAGTTATCGATAACTTTTCTATAGAAAAGTAAAGTTATCGATAACTTTTCTATAGAAAGGTAAAGTTATCAATAACTTTTCTAAAGAAAAGTAAAGTTATCGATAACTTTTCTATAGAAAAGGACTGTTATCGAAAACTTTTCCATAGAAAAAATTTTCTATAGAAAAAATTTTCTATAGAAAAAATTTTTTTAAAGAAAATTTGTCGTTAAAAAATGTTAAAAATTTTCGTTAAAAAAATTTTTCTATAGAAAAATTTTTGATAAAAAAAATTTTATATAAAAAAATTTTCGTTAAAGAAATTTTTCTAAAAAAAATGCTATCGAAAATTAACGATCTATAGAAAAATTTCTTTAACGAAATTTTTTTATAGAAAAATTTCTTTAACGATAATTTTTCAATAGAAAAATTTCTTTAACGAAAATTTTTCTACAGAAAAATTTCTTTAACGAAAATATTTCTATAAAAAAATTTCTTTAACGAAATTTTTTCTATAGAAAAATAGAAAAATTTCTTTAACAAAAGTTTTGCTATAGAAAAATTTCTTTAAAGAAATTTTTCTATAGAAAAATTTCTTTAACGAGAATTTTTCTATAGAAAAATTTCTTAAACAAAAATTTTTCTATAGAAAAACTTCTTTAACGAAAATTTTTGTAAAGAAAAAAACTTCTTTAACAAAAATTTTTCTATAAAAAAAATTTTCGTTAAAATACTTTTCTTTAGAAAAATTTTCGTTAAAAAAACTTTTCTTTAGAAAATTTTCGTTAAAGAAGTTTTTCTTTAGAAAATTCTTAAAAAAAAATTTTCTATGGAAAAATTTTAGTTAAAAATTTTTTTTCTATGGAAAAATTTTCGTTAAAAAAATTTTTTCTATGGAAAAATTTTCGTTAAAAAAATTTTTTCTATAGAAAAATTTTCGTTATAAAAAAGTTATCGATAATATGGCTTTTTTAAATTAATTCCATCTCTTATACATGTATCTAAAAATATTATAAAATAATGAGCCACTAAATTCTTTTTGTTTCTATTAAAAAGAAAGAACATATGAATGATGTTTCTTTCAAACTTTTTCATAAATTCAGGAAAATAATGAATGGATGAGTATTGTTTCTGTCATATCTTTGGTTTTCTACTTCAACTACTTTTGGACATTCATTGTTCTTGGAATCTAAATGAAAATAATGACAAAAAAACATCATTTATCTGGGAATTTGTTTGTCATTTTATATCAACTGAAAACACACACTCAAAACTTAACTCAGTTTCAAACAAAATCTTATAGATACAAAGATACAACCAGAGATTGACATACATAGTTAGTGCATTTGATGAAATTTCTTTTCATTTTGTAACTTATCATTTTGAGGTTTTTGCATTTTCATAAAATTTTTAAAGCAACTGATACATAACAGCAGCGCCATTGGCAACAGCAGCGGTAAAGCTTTTCAACCTACACTTTCCAAATCATTCGACTGTGAATAACTGAGTTAATGTAATGTAATAATGAACTTTTTTGTTTCATTCTTTCATTGTTCAGTTTATTCATTCATTCTGACTTTTTTCATATTTCACAACTTCTGCTTTCCATCTTTCTTTTCAATTTCCTTCATTGTTTATCTTTGAAAATTACATTTTAAATGGATTTTTTTATAAGTCTTTAGAAAAATATTAATATGGTCAAGAGGTTGAAGAATTATTGAAGTATTTTTTGTTTCTTAGAACTGACCAGAAATTAAATTGTTAATGTATTAGAGAAATTATAGGGTTTAGAAGAGTAGATCTAATAATAATCGGTTGAACGGTAAATATAAAGAATTTCACTTTTATCTGTTTGTATTTTTTATGGGCGAATGAAATTGAAATTAAGAAATTTAATTATAGATTAGAAAAATTTTATTTTTAGGAATTTTTGAAAACGTTTTGGCAAAAGTATTTAGAACATCAAAACTAGAACGTCGGCACGTTTTAAATAACAAATATTTTTGAAAAAAATTTTGGTAAAAAATTTTTCTATAGAAAACTTTTTGTTAAAAATATTTTTCTATAGAAAAATTTTTGATAAAAATATTTTTCTATAAAAATGTTTTCCTATAGAAAAATTTTTGTTAAAAATATTTTTCCATAGAAAAATTTTTCTTAAGAATATTTTTCTATAGAAAAATTTTTGTTAAAAATATTTTTCTTTAAAAAAAAAATTTTTGTTAAAAATATTTTTCTTTAGAAAAAAATTTTTGTTAAAAATATTTTTCTTTAGAAAAAAATTTTTGTTAAAAATATTTTTCTTTAGAAAAAAATTTTTGTTAAAAATATTTTTTTTTAGAAAAAAATTTTTGTTAAAAATATTTTTCTTTAGAAAAAAATGTGTTATAAAAATATTTTTCTTTAGAAAAAAATGTTTGATAAAAATATTTTTCTATAGAAAAATTTTTGTTAAAAATATTTTTCTTTAAAAAAAAATTTTTGTTAAAAATATTTTTCTTTAGAAAAAAATTTTTGTTAAAAATATTTTTCTTTAGAAAAAAATTTTTGTTAAAAATATTTTTCTTTAGAAAAAAATTTTTGTTAAAAATATTTTTCTTTAGAAAAAAATTTTTGTTAAAAATATTTTTCTTTAGAAAAAAATTTTTGTTAAAAATATTTTTCTTTAGAAAAAAAAATTTGTTAAAAATATTTTTCTTTAGAAAAAAATTTTTGTTAAAAATATTTTTCTTTAGAAAAAAATTTTTGTTAAAAATATTTTTCTTTAGATAAAAATTTTTGTTAAAAATATTTTTCTTTAGAAAAAAATTTTTGTTAAAAATATTTTTCTTTAGAAAAAAATTTTTGTTAAAAATATTTTTCTTTAGAAAAAAATTTTTGTTAAAAATATTTTTCTTTAGAAAAAAATTTTTGTTAAAAATATTTTTCTTTAGAAAAAAATTTTTGTTAAAAATATTTTTCTTTAGAAAAAAATTTTTGTTAAAAATATTTTTCTTTAGAAAAAAAATTTTGTTAAAAATATTTTTCTTTAGAAAAAAATTTTTGTTAAAAATATTTTTCATTAGAAAAAAATTTTTGTTAAAAATATTTTTCTTTAGAAAAAAATTTTTGATAAAAAGAATTTTCTATAAAAAAAATTTCAATTTTATTTGTATCTACTTTGTAAATATATGATGTAAGTTATCTTGTATAACATTTAAAATTCAATTTATTATTTCAAATTTCGCATTCGTTATTTTTCTAGACCATTTTTTGTTTGCCACTTATTGTGGCACAACAAAAAAATGGTTGAAGCTGATTACATGTATGATGTAAAATAAAAACGTTAATAAAACATTAGGTGTCTTACAAAATCGGCTACTTGTTAATGCTATTTATGAACCATTAAAACAAACACACAGAATCTTGTAACTCTTTTTTTTTTTGATTTTTTATTCGATATATGTATTTTTAGGTCATTATTGCAACTTAAATGCTAAAACTCTTCTTCTTTCTGCTTCAAGTTTTACAAAACTTAAACTTAGTTTTAACCAAGAAAAACGCTATTAGCCTCCATTCGTAGTTAACTAGACTTGGCAGAGTTAACCAAAGATTTATGCAAAAATATGTATTTTAGGTCTTTTATAGTTTTCTTCTACGATTTTAGACTCCGCCGATTCAGACTCCGCCAATGCCACAAAATGAACAATAAAAGACGAAACTCGAGATATTTATTGTTACGTGTTTCTTGTAGTTGTTTGGAAAAATGTTGTAACTTGGTAAGTTCTTTTTTTCTTCTTCTTTTGTTGCAATTGTTTTTGCTGTTGATGCAGCAGACATCTGCCACAAAGTAGATATATTTATTTTATTTGACTTCTTTTGTGTCTGTTGCCACAAGTAACGAGAAGTTTCGTACTTAAGACTTTGTTACTTAGATATTCTGATGATGCTTGTTAGCTTTTTGTATTCCTTTTTAGCCAATTAAGGTTTTTAACATCTTTTTGTTAATAGATTTTCATTTGAGTTTTACTATCGCAGCCAATATTTATGTACAATGATTTTTTCGATAACAACAACTATGCGATAAATTAAGCAATTACATAAATTTTCATTCTAATTTGTAGCCAAAAAGTTCTCGATAATATTTCTATAAGAAAATATATCGAAAGATGAATTTTCTATGGAAAAAGATATCAAACGCTAACTTTTCATAAATACCGCTCCATAACTTTTCTATCACAGATATCGATCGTTTTCTGTAGGAAAAGATATAGACACATATGTTGTATGTTTTCTATATTAAAAGATATCGTATAATTTGTTTTCTATTGGAAAATATATCGATCGATATGTTTTCTATAGGTAAAGATATCGATCGATATTCATAAATATTTTTAAAGAAAGTTTTTCTATAGCAAAATATTTTTAACAAAATTTTTTTTCTAAAGAAAACTTTTTCTAAAGAAAAATATTTTTTCAAAAAATAACAAATTAGTCGGGATGTAAATATTATTCAAAAAGAAGTGTATTTGCATTTGATCCCAAACCTGTTACATTTATTTATTAATGTAACAGATCAATTTATTGATAAAAAGCCAAAAAATGTTTGCGGAGAAACCAAATTCCTCGACGCGTTTCGATGCATTCAGCTTATTTTTAAAATAAACTTGTTTTGAAGAAAAATATTTTTAACAAAACTTTTTCTAAAGAAAAATATTTTTAACAAAAATTGTTTTCTAAAGAAAAATATTTTTAACAAAAATTGTTTTCTAAAGAAAAATATTTTTAACAAAAATTTTTTTCTAAAGAAAAATATTTTTAACAAAAATTTTTTTCTAAAGAAAAATATTTTTAACAAAAATTTTTTTCTAAAGAAAAATATTTTTAACAAAAATTTTTTTCTAAAGAAAAATATTTTTAACAAAAATTTTTTTCTAAAGAAAAATATTTTTAACAAAAATTTTTTTCTAAAGAAAAATATTTTTAACAAAAATTTTTTTCTAAAGAAAAATATTTTTAACAAAAATTGTTTTCTAAAGAAAAATATTTTTAACAAAAATTGTTTTCTAAAGAAAAATATTTTTAACAAAAATTTTTTTCTAAAGAAAAATATTTTTAACAAAAATTGTTTTCTAAAGAAAAATATTTTTAACAAAAATTGTTTTCTAAAGAAAAATATTTTTAACCAAAATTTTTTTATAAAGAAAAATATTTTTAACAAGAATTTTTTTCTAAAGAAAAATATTTTTAACAAAAATTTTTTTCTAAAGAAAAATATTTTTAACAAAAATTTTTTTCTAAAGAAAAATATTTTTAACAAAAATTTTTTTCTAAAGAAAAATATTTTTAACAAAAATTTTTTTCTAAAGAAAAATATTTTTAACAAAAATTTTTTTCTAAACAAAAATATTTGTAACAAAAATTTTTTTCTAAAGAAAAATATTTTTAACAAAAATTTTTTTCTAAAGAAAAATATTTTTAACAAAAATTTTTTTCTAAAGAAAAATATTTTTAACAAAAATTTTTCTATAGAAAAATATTTTTAACAAAAATTTTTCTATAGAAAAATATTTTTAACAAAAATTTTTCTATAGAAAAATATTTTTAACAAAAATTTTTCTATAGAAAAATATTTTTAACAAAAATTTTTCTATAGAAAAATATTTTTAACAAAAATTTTTCTATAGAAAAATATTTTTAACAAAAATTTTTCTATAGAAAAATATTTTTAACAAAAATTTTTCTATAGAAAAATATTTTTAACAAAAATTTTTCTATAGAAAAATATTTTTAACAAAAATTTTTCTATAGAAAAATATTTTTAACAAAAATTTTTCTATAGAAAAATGGAAAAACTTTTCCAGAGAAAATTATTTTTAAGCAAAATTTTTGCATAGAAAAATATTTAAAAAAAAATTTTCTGTAGAAAAATATTTTTAACGAAAATTTTAAAAAAATGTATTATTTTTTTTATAGAAAAATATTTTTAACGAAAATTTTTAAAAAATGTATTATTTTTTTAGGAATTTAAAAAAAAAATCTTATTTTTATTGGAAAGTGTAAAAAAAAATCTTATTTTTATAGGAAAGTTTTCCAAAATTTCTAATTTTTTTAAGAAGTTTTTGAAAAATTTCTTGTTTCTATAAGAAATTTTCAAAAAAATTTTCTTATTACAGGAAATTTTTTAAAAATTTCTTATTTTTATATAAAAATTTAAAAAAATTCATATTTTTATAGGACATTTTTCGAAACTTTCGTATTTTTATTGGAAATTTAAATTTTTTTTTTTTATAGGATTTTTTTTTAATTTCTTATTTTCATAGGAAATTTTTTGAAAATTTTTTTATTTTTATAGATAATTTTTGAAAAATTTCTTATTTTTTGAGGAAATTTTTAACATATTTCACATATTTATTTCACATATTTATATATTTTTCAAAAATTTCTTATTTTTATACGAAATTTTTCAAAAATTTCTTATTTTTATAGGAAATTTTTTCAAAAATTTCTTATTTTCATAGGAAATTTTTCGAAAATTTCTTATTTTAATAGGCATTTTTTTTTAAAAATTTCTTATATTTATAGGAAAACTTTTTAAAAATTTCTTTTAATTTTAGAATTTTTTTTAAAAATTTCTAATATTTATAGAAAATTTTTGAAAAATTTTTAATTTTTATAGGAATTTTTTCAAAAATTTCTTATTTTTATAGGAAATTTTTCAAAAAATTTTAGTTTTTATAGGAAATTTTTCAAAAATTTCTTTTTTTATAGGAATTTTTTCAACAATTTCTTATTTTGAAAGGAAAATTTTTCAAATTTTTTTATTTTTGTAGAAAATTTTTCAAAAATTTATTATTTTTGTGGGAAATTTTTCAAAAATTTCTTATTTTTATAGGAAATTTTTCAAAAATTTCTTACTTTTATAGGAAATTTTTAAAGAATTTCTTATTTTTATAGGAAATTTTTCAAAAATTTCCTATTTTTATAGGAAATTTTTCAAAAATTTCCTATTTTTATAGGAAATTTTTCAAAAATTTCCTATTTTTATAGGAAATTTTTTTAAAATTTCCTATTTTTATAGGAAATTTTTCAAAAATTTCCTATTTTTATAGGAAAATTTTCAAAAATTTCCTATTTTTATAGGAAATTTTTCAAAAATTTACTATTTTTATAGGAAATTTTTCAAAAATTTACTATTTTTATAGGAAATTTTTAAAAAATTTACTATTTTTATGGGAATTTTTTAAAAAATTTACTATTTTTATAGGAAATTTTTTTCAAAAATTTCCTATTTTTATAGGAAATTTTTCAAAAATTTCCTATTTTCATAGGAAATTTTTCAAAAATTTCTATTTTTATAGGAAATTTTTCAAAAATTTCTTATTTTTATAGGAAATTTTTTCAAAAATTTCTTATTTTTATAGAAAATTTTCCAAAAATTTCCTATTTTTATAGGAAGTTTTTCAAAAGATTCTTATTTTTATAGGAAGTTTTTAAAATATTCTTATTTTTATAGGAAATTTTTCAAAAGATTCTTATTATTATAAAAAATTTTTCAAAAATTTTTTATTTTTAACGATAGATATTTTTTCTATTGGAAAAGATATCGATCGATTTTTTTGCTATAGAAAAAAAAACTGATAATAACATAAACTTTACTTTAATAAATTTTAAGTTCTCGGTTTTCTATGAAATTATTGGTTGTTCCTTCAATTCCAATATCTGTTTACTTCTTTTTTGGCCCATATACCTTAAGATATCTGATATGACTGAACACTTATCGCCTAATTGGCAGAACATTATAAACTGATAATTGACAACATAAACTCTAGGGCAATCACACGACTTGCGGACAGAAATTTAGACTAAATGACAACATTTTTTTTCTGTTTATCTTTTTGTAGCCATTAATTAGCGACAACAGAGTGACAACAAATTCCTACAAAATCACCCACTTCCACAAACATTTCAAGCAACGACTCAAAAGATAAATTCAAAACGATAAATATTTTTTATTATTTTTTGTTTATTTTCAATTTAGTACTTAAAAAGATACTCAGAGCCGCAAACGACTTTTAGTAGGTGTTTCTGTGATTTAAAAATAAATTTTCCATTTATGTCTGCGGATTATATTGAATTCAATAGAGCAGCCGTTTACTCGTATTTTGAATTTTTCTGGGGACGGTGTTTGGGCAGCAAAAGTCAGAAACCGTTTAGAACTCTCGTCATCATAAATATAAATTTTGTATATTTTAAGGTTTTATTGTGGCTTAAACGTTTCTTCTTCTTTAGTAGTTTAGCGTAATTTATGCATTTTTACATTAAGAAAAATTAAAAGTAAAAACCAAAAATAAATTTGAGATTATTTCCGTTTCTGTAACGCATTAGTTATGGCGAATAGCGGCCAATGAGTCTATTCATTTGAATGATTTAAATTTATGAGAATTTGAGTTTCATTCAAAAATTCAAATTTGTCCCAGTTTTGGCCAAACATTAATCTTAAAAACGAAAATATTTAAATTCTAATAATTTTTCTATTTAACCTTCTAAATGCCTCAAATCGGAAGTTATTTATTATTTCCAATTTTTCATTTCCTTTCATTTTATTTTCGATTCTTCAAAATCGAAATTCATTTACATAATGACTAAATTTGTTTGGTTTGTTTATTTGCCAGATTATTTAGTCGCTTTCTCTGTAAATACTTCCTTAATAATCCATTTAGTGTATTACATCATAATGATCAAATTATTATCATCATCATCCTTGTCCTTCCTTATTTGGTTGCACAATTTTCAATTTTATTTATTCGAGAGTTTTTGCTTATTTTTGCTTGTTAAATATTGAAATGTGTCAAAATCATGACAATTCTACTCATAATGTCAGAGACAATCAAACCGAAATTATTCAATGTTTACATCAACTCGGGGATGTTGCTCGGTGAACCCACCTTCAGTGCAAAAATAAAGTACATTCTATACATTTTCGCCACAAAAATGCATTCATAATTTAGAGATATTATTTTAAGGTATGATATGTTTAATGAGACCAACTAAATTTTCTATAAAAATACGAAATTTTTGAAAAATTTCCAAAAAAAAAAAAAAGAAATTTTTGAAAAATTTCCTAAAAAAATAAAAAATGTTTGAAAAATTTCTTATACAAATAAAAATTTTTTTTAAAATTTTCGATCAACTTAAGAAATTTTTTTAAAATTTCCTATAAAAATAGGAAATTTTTGAAAAATTTCCTATAAAAATAGGACATTTTTGAAAAATTTTCTATAAAAATAGGAAATTTTTTAAAAATTTCCTATAAAAATAGGAAATTTTTGAAAAATTTCCTATAAAAATAGGAAATTTTTGAAAAATTTCCTATAAAAATAAGAAATTTTTGAAAAATTTCCTATAAAAATAGGAAATTTTTGAAAAATTTCCTATAAAAATAGGAAATTTTTGAAAAATTTCCTATAAAAATAGGAAATTTTTGAAAAATTTCCTAAAAAATAGGAAATTTTTGAAAAATTTCCTATAAAAATAGGAAATTTTTGAAAAATTTCCTATAAAAATAGGAAATTTTTGAAAAATTTCCTATAAAAATAGGAAATTTTTGAAAAATTTCCTATAAAAATAGGAAATTTTTGAAAAATTTCCTATAAAAATAGGAAATTTTTGAAAAATTTCCTATAAAAATAGGAAATTTTTGAAAAATTTCCTATAAAAATAGGAAATTTTTGAAAAATTTCCTATAAAAATAGGAAATTTTTGCAAAATTTCCTATAAAATTAGGAAATTTTTGTAAAATTTCCTATAAAAATAGGAAATTTTTGTAAAATTTCCTATAAAAATAAGAAATTTTTGTAAAATTTCCTATAAAAATAGGAAATTTTTGTAAAATTTCTTATAAAAATAGGAAATTTTTGTAAAATTTCCTATAAAAATAGAAAATTTTTGTAAAATTTCCTATAAAAATAGCAAATTTTTGTAAAATTTCCTATAAAAATATGAAATTTTTGTAAAATTTCCTATAGAAATAGGAAATTATTGTAAAATTTCCTATAGAAATAGGAAATTATTGTAAAATTTCCTATAAAAATAGGAAATTTTTGTAAAATTTCCTATAAAAATAGGAAATTTTTGTAAAATTTCTTATAAAAATAGGAAACTTTTGTAAAATTTCCTATAAAAATAGAAAATTTTTTTAAAATTTCCTATAAAAATAGGAAATTTTTGTAAAATTTCCTATAAAAATAGGAAATTTTTGTAAAATTTCCTATAAAAATAGGAAATTTTTGTAAAATTTCCTATAAAAATAGGAAATTTTTGTAAAATTTCCTATAAAAATAGGAAATTTTTGAAAAATTTCCTATAAAAATAGGAAATTTTTGAAAAATTTCCTATAAAAATAGGAAATTTTTGAAAAATTTCCTATAAAAATAGGAAATTTTTGAAAAATTTCCTATAAAAATAGGAAATTTTTGAAAAATTTCCTATAAAAATAGGAAATTTTTGAAAAATTTCCTATCAAAATAGGAAATTTTTGAAAAATTACCTATAAAAATAGGAAATTTTTGAAAAATTTCCTATAAAAATAGGAAATTTTTGAAAAATTTCTTATAAAAATAGGAAATTTTTGAAAAATTTCCTATAAAAATAGGAAATTTTTGAAAAATTTCCTATAAAAATAGGAAATTTTTGAAAAATTTCCTATAAAAATAGGAAATTTTTGAAAAATTTCCTATAAAAATAGGAAATTTTTGAAAAATTTCCTATAAAAATAGGAAATTTTTGAAAAATTTCCTATAAAAATAGGAAATTTTTGAAAAATTTCCTATAAAAATAGGAAATTTTTGAAAAATTTCCTATAAAAATAGGAAATTTTTGAAAAATTTCCTATAAAAATAGGAAATTTTTGAAAAATTTCCTATAAAAATAGGAAATTTTTGAAAAATTTCCTATAAAAATAGGAAATTTTTGAAAAATTTCCTATAAAAATAGGAAATTTTTGAAAAATTTCCTATAAAAATAGGAAATTTTTGAAAAATTTCCTATAAAAATAGGAAATTTTTGAAAAATTTCCTATAAAAATAGGAAATTTTTGAAAAATTTCCTATAAAAATAGGAAATTTTTGAAAAATTTCCTATAAAAATAGGAAATTTTTGAAAAATTTCCTATAAAAATAGGAAATTTTTAAAAAATTTCCTATAAAAATAAAAAATTTTTGAAAAATTTCCTATAAAAATAGGAAATTTTTGAAAAATTTCCTATAAAAATAGGAAATTTTTGAAAAATTTCCTATAAAAATAGGAAATTTTTGAAAAATTTCCTATAAAAATAGGAAATTTTTGAAAAATTTCCTATAAAAATAGGAAATTTTTGAAAAATTTCCTATAAAAATAGGAAATTTTTGAAAAATTTCCTATAAAAATAGGAAATTTTTGAAAAATTTCCTATAAAAATAGGAAATTTTTGAAAAATTTCCTATAAAAATAGGAAATTTTTGAAAAATTTCCTATAAAAATAGGAAATTTTTGAAAAATTTCCTATAAAAATAGGAAATTTTTGAAAAATTTCCTATAAAAATAGGAAATTTTTGAAAAATTTCCTATAAAAATAGGAAATTTTTGAAAAATTTCCTATAAAAATAGGAAATTTTTGAAAAATTTCCTATAAAAATAGGAAATTTTTGAAAAATTTCCTATAAAAATTGGAAATTTTTGAAAAATTTCCTATAAAAATAGGAAATTTTTGAAAAATTTCCTATAAAAATAGGAAAATTTTGAAAAATTTCCTATAAAAATAGGAAATTTTTGAAAAATTTCCTATAAAAATAGGAAATTTTTGAAAAATTTCCTATAAAAATAGGAAATTTTTGAAAAATTTCCTATAAAAATAGGAAATTTTTGAAAAATTTCCTATAAAAATAGGAAATTTTTGAAAAATTTCCTATAAAAATAGGAAATTTTTGAAAAATTTCCTTTAAAAATAGGAAATTTTTGAAAAATTTCCTATAAAAATAGGAAATTTTTGAAAAATTTCCTATAAAAATAGGAAATTTTTGAAAAATTTCCTATAAAAATAGGAAATTTTTGAAAAATTTCCTATAAAAATAGGAAATTTTTGAAAAATTTCCTATAAAAATAGGAAATTTTTGAAAAATTTCCTATAAAAATAGGAAATTTTTGAAAAATTTCCTTTAAAAATAGGAAATTTTTTAAAATTTTTCTCTAAAAATAGGAAATTTTTTAAAAATTTCCTATAAAAATAGGACATTTTTGAAAAATTTCCTATAAAAAAGAGGAAATTTTTTAAAAATTGCTTTTTAAGGTAGGAAAGTTGTAGAAAATTTCCTATAAAAATAAGAAATTTTTATAGGAAATTTCTCATACAATTGAGAAATTTTTGAAAAATGTCTTAAAAAATAGGAAATTTTGTTGGTCCCTTTAAATTTTCAATATTACTTAGATTTACTACAAAATTTATATAAAATGATGAGTTGAATGCATTGACATAAAGGTCAAATGTCATTTTAGGAAAAATACTTATTTAATGTGTGAAAGTGCAAATGCATATGTTTCTGCAACCTCAATCAAATTTATGCATAAATTCAAGATTTTATAGTAAAAACTACTTTAACAAATTACATACAAATTTTATAACATTTGTCATTTTCAGAAGTTACAATTTAGAATAGAAAGAAATTGAATAATAAAAGTAAATAGAATTATGTAAATAAGTTTGTATATAAATGAACTTACCTTTAGTAAAATTTTTGTTCAGTTAAACCTTTTAGTTTAAAACTGTTCGAAAATCTGCAAAATAGAAAAAAGGAAATGATTTAGAAATTAATTTGCAAAATATTTAAGAAATTCCTAAATTCTATTCTTGTTGGAATTCTTAAAAAGTACATTTTTAAATGACATGACATTTAAAATGACTTGTCTTGACATTCTAAAATTTTGTAGTTAATTGTTGGTTGTTTTTCTGTCGCATTTGAAATTTTAACTCATGTAACATTTTGTTTAGCAACACAAAACAATAAAAGTTAAATTATACTCACGAACATATGAACGACGACACATCGGACAGACTTGGGGACGGATCAAGGAAACAACAATTTTGAGAAATTGCTTTTGAGATTTGCCGCCTGAAATTGTTTTGCAAGTGGCGGTTATTTGTCGTTTAAGCGATTGGTCGGTTTCTTTGTGTTTTAGATACAGTTTTTGTTGCTTTTAATACAGTTTAATTTGAAAGAAGAAAATAGGTTTACACCATTTCCAAAAGTATTTACACCATTTCCAAAGATATTATAATGTTTAAATTAAAAAAATTTTGCATAAGTGTATGGCACTAAGAACCCATTTTATTACACAAGTTATAACAAAGAGTATTTTTAATAAAACCAAAAAATTTTAATGGAGATTACGTCTACTGAACGCGTTACGATGGTTGATTAGATCATCAACATCAGAAAGAGTATTGCCAATTCTAGACAGATTGCGAGACAAAATAAATACGAATTATAGCTTCAATACAAAATATCATTATAAACCAAAGATATTCATCTAAACAGAGCTAAACACATAATTTTTTATATGTATTTCAAAATTTTCAAACTTCAGAAATACGATAGGATATTGTGTACTTTTATACTTTTTGAACCTGATCCAACATATGAGCCCTTTTATTATTTATTGCAGTCAATATTGATGTATTTTTAGTTAAATTGTTACATCTATTAGATGCAAATTAACACCCTCAATAATATTTGTGGTTTTCAAGGTTTTGAAAAATTTCTGAAATTCTAAGCACACACGCAAAATGTCATCATTATTAAAGTTATTTATTAAAATTTTTCTAAAAACTTTTGCTTAATATTTAAATATTGAAATATTCTCAAACAAGTTACAATGTAGGAAAATTTAATGAAGATGGCCACGTGATTGAATAGTGAGTGAAGGTAATTAAAATTGTTAGATCCACAAGTTATCATAAAGTTATTTTTCAAAAATATTCCCTAATTTTAAAAAAAAAGTAAAACTTTTAAAGCTCTATTAAAAAAGTACGAAATTGGTATGCTCGGTGTAATGTGTAATGGACTAGAGTGTCTGGTGGGAATCGAATCCACAACCTCCGCACAAGTAGTCTAGAACAATTCCCACTAGTCCACTGGGGCTTTCAAACCTGTAGATTTACTTATTTTAAAACAAAACTTTTATTATTTTGAAATTTGGACTTTTTTACTTTCAGTGTATTTAAGCTACTAGTAAAAGCTATTTATGTGATATGGAAAAATGTCTTTCTTGATCGTCCTAAATTACCGACGTCCGTTCTTTTCACAAAATTTTTATCCACATTTTGCCACAAAGCTTCGCTTATCTTGTCATTGCAGCTTCAAATTTCATATTTCGGAGCTTAACCCGGAAGCTGTGGCTTAATTCGTTAGCACGTTGAGTACTAAGTATAACATATCATATTAAGCCTGGGTTCGAGCAATGGTCACAGCAACATCATTTCAGAAATTAAAAAATTCTCTTATAAAATTATTAATTACCAGAGAATCTTCCATCGATAACACGCTGCCGATGTAAAATAAATAAAATTGGCTGTAGAGAGCTTACAGTTATATAAATAGTTAGAATAATATAAAAGCTTTATTTCTTTTTTCACCATCTTTCACCTCAATACTTTCCCCTTTCCAAAGTAGGTAAGCCAATTCGTTTATACAATAAATACAATGGTATAGGTAGTATTTGCCTGTGTGATACCTTTCTTTTAAAAAAGGGTAACATTAACTGCATTGCTTGTGGGGCTGTGCGACTTGTGACGCCATCTTGTTGAAACCAAAGGTCACAGATGTCAACAGTAAACAGTTGTGGCGTCAAAAAACTGTTGTTATGGCTTGGTAGCGCAGAGAATTCACGGTGACAGCGTTTCCTTGGACATTTAGAAAAAAAATTGTTTTGAAAAATATCCTATAAAAAGTAAATTTTTGAAAAATTTTCTATAACAAGTAAATTTTTGAATAATTTCCTATAAAAAATTAATTTTTGAAAACTTTCTATAAAAATAAGTTTTTATAAAATTTCCCATAAAAGTAATTTTTTAAAAAATTTCATATTAAAAGTAAATTTTTTAAAATTTCCTATAAAAAATAAATTTTTAAAAAATTTCCCAAAAAAAAAGGAAATTTTCAAAAAAAATTCCTATAAAAGCAAATTTTTGAAAATTTCCTATAAAAAGTAAATTTTTAAAAAATTTCCTATAAAAATTTTTTTTTTTGAAAAATTTCTTATAAAAAGTCAATTTTCCCCTGGTTATTTGAGGGTTAATTTCTAAAAAACTATAACAGGAAGAAGCTTTTGGAAGTATATTTTAAAAAATTTCCTATAAAAAGTAAATTTTTTAAAATTGCCTATTAAGAATAAATTTTTGAAAATTTCCTAAAAAAAAGAAATTTTCGAAAATATTCCTATAAAAAGCAAATTTTTGAAAAATTTCCGATAAAAAATAAATTTTTGACAAATTGCTTATAAAAAGTAAATTTTTCCTGGTTAGTTGAGGGCTAATTAAAAAAAAAAATATGCCAGAAAGAAGCTTTTGGAAGTATATTTTAGCACTTATATTATACAAATTTAAGTAGTTGTTTGTCAGTTTAAAACTAGAACCATTTTGAGCCTTTGGGTACGCAAGGTTTAATTTATATAAAAATGTAATTAAAGGCTTTATCAAATATAATAATAAAAACATGTAATTTTCAGTATCTTTTTTGAAAAAATTTAATATTTTAAAAATCAATTCCAGGAAGTGGGCCGATTTCAGTACCATAGGTGGAAAGGGTATTATAAGTTTGTGCTGATGTATGTAACGCATAGAAATATTTGTCTTAGACCCATCTTTTAGCATACCAATAGGCTTAGAATCACTTTCTGAGTCGATTTAGCGATGTCCGTCCGTCTGACTGGCTGGACGGCTGCGTGGCTGGACCCCCATGTAAACCTTGTAATCAAACTACAGGTCGCAATTCTAAAGATAATTTGATGAAATTCCGCACAAATCATTTTTTTGATAATGTGACCATGGTTATTGAAATTCGTCAAAATCGGTTCATTATTTATGGTACCTCCCATAGGTCTCACTTCCCGGAATTGATATATTGGCCACAAAAATCAATATTTTTTCATGAAAATACAAATACTGCTTATGTAAACTTAAATTACTGTACCAAATTTCGTTGAAATCGGTCCACATTTGACCATAGCTCCCATACAAACTCTTTTATCAAAACGCACTAAATGAGACAAAATGTACGAAAACACTCCTAAATCCGAAGACAATGAGAATTTTAAGTTTATTTTTTGCATACATAATTTTTGTAATGACTCTAATCAATTTACCAAATTTCGGGATAATCGGTCAACATTTGACCCTAGCTCTCATATAAGTCCAAATGACGGAAACAGCTTAAATGTATAAGTTTCGAGAATATGTTTGTATGATGGAAAAATTTAGCAAATATTTGTCTTTATATAGGAAAAAGAACACCTTTGACATTAGTGGTGAAGGGTATCGTATGGTCGGGCTTGACCGACTATAGTACTTTCTTACTTGTTATATTATAGAGTTTTTTCTACCAGCCTATACCACATTACCCGCACTTACTCTACCAAATTGACTTTATAACTCACTATACGTCACAGCGTGTGAGTACGTTTCTGCTTAAAAACGTCAAATTTTATTATGATGCTGCCAGATTATAGCTATTGACATAGGTGTTGCCAGTTTCCGAAACATAAATAGTACATCCCGTAAAGAATATATATGAACTCACTTGCTCATCTCTACTACTTAAGCTTTTAGCTTGTAGCAACCATTAAAAGTTTTTCATGTGCATACATACATACATATATTCATTCATGTTTGTTCATGCAGTTTTGTTATTATTATGTTTTCAACTAAAACAAATATAACTTTACAACAAATGTTGTATTTATACCTACGAAGTCTGTTAAAAGGAAAACATATCAAACATCCATAAATATAAATATTAATGCTTTTTGTTCTTTTTCATACCTTTGGCCGGCAAATTGGCCTATGTGTTATTTTGCTGACTTAAATCGGTTTTTGAGATCTTTTTATAAGTAGCTATAATTACATACTTATATTCATTTTGGCAAGATATTCCTAATAAATAGTAAGACTGTGTATATTTTTAAGTTATGGAAACATAACTATATATGGACTCCATTATGTGTAAAAAGACTAAAAAAGAAGGACCCGTATCTCCCAGCCTCAGAAAGTAAATCAAAATTCCGAACGGTTTGCAAGATATGAGCCTAAGAAAATAATCGGGGATGACTTATGAAGATACTGGTCTTTATTTTTTGGTCTTTTATCATGTAGTCGTCCACATATCTTTCAATAACTTAAAAACCATTTGAGATACATTGACGAAAACTTTAAAAATTTCAGGAAAAAAATTTACATGGGCCAATTTGCAGTTAACAAAACCTTATGTAGCATTTACTAAAACATGTGTTAATATTTCATAATAATATGCAAAAAATATGAAGAATAAAAAAACACACAGAAATGCCAAAGAATTGTCGGTATAGAATTTCAGACGAATATGTCAACAACTGAATGCAAACAACAGAAAACCCACTACTTCTCTATATACTTACATACAAGCATTTCTATATATTACAAAGAAATATAACACAAAAAATACTTGATGGCGCCCTCATGTGTCTGAAATAATAATGACTAAAACAAAAAATTATGAAAAAAAATATACTCAGAATTGTCGGTGTTCTAAATTCCTTGAAAATACAAAAAACTGAAAAAAAAAACTATAATAAATGCTTAATTAGGAAGTGACAACTACTAGGCTCCTTCAAGTACACGATGAGTGTAATAAATACATCAGCAAAATTAAAAAAAATCATGTGTAATTTATTGCAACTAAAAGAAATTTTATAAAAAAAAAAATATTTTTTTATTTGTTTTATGCAGTTTTTTTTTTTTATGAATCATTAAAATGAGGGCAAGATGTTTCTTTAGTCTTTCCTTCCATGTTTTAAGAAGTCATTCGGTAATATTCTCCATTTCAATAACCTTGAAATGTTAAAATTTATGTTCATGTTGTTAATATAAAATTTGAACATAATTTTTATAGCAATTCCTTATTTGGGGTATACGAATAAAAAAAAAACTAGTTGCTTTTAAGTGCAAAGTCTTTAAAGTGGTAAAAAATCGTAAGAATTCAAAAAGTTATCAATAGATCTTTGCTGGTATTTTTTTAGCTACATAAGATAAAACATTTTTTTCCTTCAAAAAGAAAAATTATTCGCACTTGATTCCAGTCTATTAATAATAATAATTTCCCCGACAACATTCCAATTGGAACAAGGGGTACTTCTCTCAGGCAATGAGCTGCATCCGATTCTATTTTTAGACTCATTGAAAGGGGCCTACTTTTTAACTATGGCTCCGAACGGCAAATGTATTAGTTAGAGAAGTTTTACATAGCCCAATACTCAATAACCAGTGGCTAGCTGAGTTATGAGGTGAACCGCTGCTTTTTTGAAAATGTATTTTTTTCAAGTAAGTCTGACCGAGGATTGAACTTGGGACCTCTGATATGCTAGGCGGATGACTAACCTTCTATACCACAACGGTTCACAGTCTATTAAATTTATTTATTAATGTAATAGACAATTTATTGATAAAAGCCAACAAATTTTTGTGGGGACAACCAATTCCTTGACGCGTTTCGATGGTTGATTAGGCCATCATATTTAGGAGGAGTATCCCTGCTTTTAGACAGATAGAATACCTCGCATTATTACCTATTTTGAAAGCTCATAAACTCAGGTTAGCGACTGAACAAAAGTAAACACAAACATTTTTCAGTTTTATGTTCCTGATTTAAACGATAAGCTCGATTGGATCCGATATGAAATTAAATTAAAAGTTTTTTTTCGAATTCGAATATCTCATAAACTGTAGGAGATAAACCAAACGTGTAGCGATGTCTTTTATAGATCTCAGCTAGCAGAGTTCGCAAATAAAAATCTTAACTTTCGAAAAATCCGGGGTGAACTACTTTGAGCGCATATAGCTCCCATCCTGGCATGTAAGTTAAGCTCGAATACTCCTTCATGATAATGAAGTTTTTGAATAATATCACAATTTTTTTATCCGTGCCACCATGACGCAAGTTTAAGGTAACATATATGTAAGTCAACATGAAAGCCATAGAATAAGTATAAAAGCCATAGTGTAAGTATAAAATTGTTGGTCATCATATGGATAAAAGCTGATGTATGTAACGCATAAAAATATTTGTCTTAGACCCACCTTTTAGTATACCAATATGTTTCTGAGTCAATTTAGCCATGTCAGTCCGTCCGTCCGACTGGCTGGACCCCCATGTAAACCATGTAATCAAAGTACAGGTCGCAATACTATATTTGATGAAATTTGGCACAGATAATTTTTTTGACAGTGGGACCACGGCTATCGTCCCGATCGTCAAGATCGGACCATTATTTATGGTACCTCCCATAGGTTCCACTTCCCGGAATTGATATTTTGGCCACATATATCAAAATTTGTGGCCAAATTTCATGAAATTATGTAAACGAAAATCACTGTACCAAATTTCGTCAGAATCGGTCCACATTTGACCATAGCTCCCATACAAAATCTTCTGTCAAAACGCACTAAATGAGACAAAAATCACTAAAACGCTCGTAAATCTGAAGATAACGAAAATTTTAAGTTTATTTTTTGCATACGTAATCTTTGTCAAAAATTTAATCAATTTGCCAAATATCGAGATAATCGGTCCACATTTGACCCTAGCTCTCATATAAGTCCAAATGACGAAAACATCTTAAATATATAAGTTTTGAGAAAATGTTTGTATGATGGCAAAATTTAGCAAATATTTGTCTTTATACAGAGAAACGAACACCTTTGACCTTAGTGGTGAAGGGTATCGTATGGTCGGGCTTGACCGACTATAGCACTTTCTTACTTGTAAAATTTTACTTCTGTTCAATTTTGTTAAAGCTCTTAATGAAAATTATTGCTCAGTCTATGAGAAATGTATACTAAGCTTATTTTATAAAATTAGATAACCTTAACCCTTTCTTCCCCGGGTCAAAGGTTTAAATTTGTATTTTTAATTTGACATAAAAAATCACCGAAGTTTATTTATTTAGTAGGGAATTTCGACAAAAAAAAAGTAACAAAATTAGTTATTAAATACCAGGATTACGTATTTTATTAAATAACTTGATTTGAACTTTAAAAAGACATGGGGACAATAAATGGTCCAATTTTTTTTTGTCAAAATTAAGACTTTACGTTATTAAGGTTTAAAATTTGTTCCGTTAATAAAATAAAACTTAAGCTTGTTATAAAATAATTGTTTTTATGCCTTTTTTTAAAAACTCGCTCATAAATTCAAAATTTTCGATAAAAATCCAAACTTTGCCTTTTGACTCCGTTAACGAAAGGGTTAATGTCATACAATTACGAAAAAATATTCCAGCATTCATTCTCCATTGACTGAGACATAATATACATTAACAGTTTTATTAAATTTGAACATAAGTAAAATTTGACAAGCTTTTCCCCAAATTATTTATGACCAAAAAATTACATTTTCATTTTTTGAACTAAGTCAAAAAAAAAACCGAAATTCGGCAAGAAAATTATCTTTCAGGAACAATAATTATTTGTAATCCGAGCAGTCGTTTTGGAAATGATTTTATTTGTTTGCAAAAAAAATATTATTTTTTGAAAAATCACAAAAATTTCCATTTTCAAAAATTAGTGGGCATGAGCTAATTTTCGCCAAGAATTGGTTTAGGCGAAAACTCTATAATATAAAGATTTTGCACTTCAAACATTTTTTTCTGGAAACACATAAACGCACAAACAAACATACATTTCATGAGCACGTGTGTTTGCCTTAGCTTTCAATCATTAGTTATTTCCAAATTAGAGTAAAAGCCCTAAGGGACTTCACAAAACGACCATACGGCAAATCAATGTATGGAAGAGCAACATCTTTATGTTATAGAGTCTTTGGTTTAAGGCTATTCAACCTATTTTAAAGTAAACCTAAGTGATTAAATGATTTTTAGATAATTTTATGGAATGGGCTTAGTATAAAGAAAATTTAGCAGAACAGGGGTAGTTCCTCCCAAAATACAAAGATGGTTTTTGTAGATGGTTATCTTTAAAACTGGTAAATATATGACCTGTAAACTTTGTACAATCGACTTTCTTATCAATAGTAGTTTCAACAAAATGAAGCGGAATAGTAAATAGGGAAGTTGAAAAAAATTTCGTTTTAGGATAGTTGAAAAAAAATATCTCGAAAATATTAAAGGTGTAGTTACCACACATTTGTAGAATGTCATTGTCTATCAATTGAAGCAGTTTAATCGAAATGTAATTGAGCTATCAGCTGGAAATGCTTCTTGGAATGAAGTAACATAATTGAAGACTCACTATGGATCAACAAACATGCCGTGGTGCATAATATAACAGTTTTATATAAGGTCCTCTTATATATTTTTTCTATTCTTAAAACATAATATTTTGAACTATTCGTGCATTCGATCATGTCATAGATTTTAGGCTAAATATGCAAAGATATGCAGATGATTTATAACCTGGAATAAAACCAAGACTTCAGACTTTCAGTTTAACAGAAAGAAGAGATCGGATTCTAAAAGCGAAAGAAATTATTAAAAAACGAAAATTGGCAACAAAAATTTTTAGATGGTTAAACAAATTAAGTACACGTTTCCTAAATTTATTTTTTTCCCATTTAAAAAAAAAAATATTACAACTTTTTCTCATGCAAATTTTATTAAACAGCTGCTAAATTATTTCTAACTACAAAAAAAACCTCTAAATATCCGCAAATTTATTTCAACTTTTTTGTATAACGTTTCTGTCAATCTCTTAAAATATTATTCAAGATTTATTTAAAGCTTACCTCATAAATTGACTATTTATCACCTAAAGTTATTACCAAAAAATACGTTAAACAATTATGATTTTTTTTTAACAAAAAACCGCAAATAACAAATGAGTCAGTTTTTTTGTTTTGTAAATGAAATCGATACTGGTTTTTTGAAAAATTGGCAAGACTTAAATGAGTTCTAACAATTTTAAATTTGAAAAATTTGTTAAACATTGAAAGGATTTCATTGACAAATTTTTGTGGTGAAATGTTTTTTGTTCGAATTTATGGTAATTATTTATATGAGTAGATATTAGGTAGTGATTTTAAGAGATATGAGGAACCAAAAAAGAATTACTTTAAAAATTTTGTTCAATTTTTGTAAGATATACTAATAACTACGTTCTGTTAAAAAAAAATTACACTGTGCCACATAAAAATGTGTAGGGATGATCATATAGAGATAAACCTACGATTAATCTATAAAATGATCTTCAAAATTGTTCTTGATACAAACTAAATAAGATAATTTGCTATTAACCCTCAAAATGGATCTAAAATAAATCTCCAAGAAAATTCACTTATGGTCGTTAAGAAGATCCGACTATTATCTATAAGAAGAAAGTGTAGTGAAGACAAGCGATTGATCTTTAGAATGATTGTTCCAATAACATTTTAAATTGTTTTTCAGGAAGAGCAACATATCATATTTTTTACCTTAAATTAGGTTTAATTTTAATTTGTAGAAAAATCCTATATATTTCTTTGAGTGCACTTTTTTGCTTGTCATATTCTAAAGGTCAACTTCCTAAATTGCATTTCATTGTCTAAACACGATCGTTACGATCTAACACTTTTTATATCTAAAGTTTTTGCGGTTATCATGTTCAAAATACCCAATTTATATACAATTTTTTCTTAGAAAAAATCTGTTAGAAGAGATTTTTGTCTACTTTTTTTCAAAAGCATATTCGAGTTTTATTAAATAATATTAAGTAATGCCTGGCAAAACAAGTTACTAATTAAGGCAAGGTAGTCTGAGTTGTAGTAATATTTCTAAAAAAAATTTAAACAAGCTAAAAAAAATACTCATGCTCATAGATATTTTACTAAAAGTGGCAAAAACTAACTGAGGCATAGTAGGGGTAATCACGAAGTGCTTGCAAATAAATTGCAAAGTGCAGAGTAAGGCCAAAGACAATATAATATAAAGATTTTGCACTCCTTACATTTTTCTCTGTCAAATGTGAAATTAAAGTGGATTAAGAACAATGAAAAACACATATACGCATAAACGCACAAACAACATACATTCCATGAGCACGTGTGTGTGCCTAAGCTTTCTCCCATTGGGTAATCGTCTTCATTAGTTGTTTCTGAATTAGAGTAAAAGTGGTAAAACGACCATACGGCAAATTAATGTACATCTTTATATGATAGATTCTTTGGTAAAAATTTCTGCATTTGAAGTATATACAACAGCAATAACAGCGTGAAAGCCTAAATTTGTATAAGAAATTGTCGAAATTGCATGAAATTGTCGAAATAGCAAAATTTCAATTAATTATACCCTTCACCACCATATTTTTAAAGGGTATTATAAGTTTGTGCTGATGTATGTAATGCATAGAAATATTTTTCTTAGATCCACCTTTTAGTAAACCAATAGGCTTAGAATCACTTTTTAAGTCGATTTAGCGATGTCAGTCCGTCCATCCGTCTGGCTGGTCGGCTGGCTGGACCCCCATGTAAACCATGTAATCAAAGTACAAGTCTCAATTCTAAAGATAATTTGATGAATGGCACAGATCATCTATTTGATAGTGGGACCATGGCTATTGAAATTCGTCAAAATCGGTCCATTACATATGGTACCACCCATAGGTCCCACTTCCCGGAATTGATATATTAGCCACAAAAATCAATATTTTTACATAGATAACTGTAATCAATTTGCCAAATTTCGAGATATTCGGTCCACATTTGACCCTAGCTCTCATATAAGTCCAAATGACGGAAAGAGCTTAAATATATATGTTTAGAATGTTTGTATGATGTCAAATAATTGTCTTTATACAGGAAAAAGAACACCCTTGACCTTAGTGGTGAAGCGTATCGTATGGTCTATAAGGCTTGACCGACTATAGCACTTTCTTACCTGTTTTTGATATATTTGTTTTTGATAAATATTTTATTTTCATTTGACACTCTTTACATTCATTTTAGCTAATACTTTTTTTGCTATAGCCATCGTGAGTACCCTTATTATTTAGTTTTATTTTTATGTGTCTAGAATATTGTTTATAACATAAATATTTTGGTTTATACTAAAAATATTTACAACCAAACATATAGAAAATGTTGTGGCCAAAACAAACTTTTAGTAAGTGGCAGGGTCCACACAAAATCTGGTTGCTTCAAAAGCATAAAATTATAAATTTATTTACTTTTATAAAAAAATTATTTGAAAAAAAGTGACTTATATCCATGAATGTTTGTTTTCGGCATACAATTTCGACAAAGGGAAATTTTTTTACGAAATTCGGTTTTAGTACCTCAAGTGGGCGTGGTATCTCCCATATAAAGCAAATGTTTTATAATGCAATTGTAGTTGTAAGTTTGTACACATTCGCATATCATCGACATGGATAAATTTCGTTTCAACATCAACATTTAAAACTAAAAGATTCTGGCCACAAAGTGGTATTAGGTATTAAACATTTTTAGAAAGGCGACCCGGGAGGGACCTTGTCAAATGGGAAAAAATTACCCTTTAGAACTGTTAAAATTGGAGTCTGAAATCTTTGTATGTCCTTTTATCAATGTGTGCAGCTTGATCAAAAAAAAAAAAAACTTCCGACTCCAATTTAAATAAAACTATCCTCCATATTCAGAACTTTTGGGAATAAATTATTCAAGTGTTATATAACTGTTTTTATACCCTTCGCCATCATAGGTATAAAGAGATCATAACTTTGTGTTGATGTATATGACGTATAGAAATATTGTTCTTTGACCCACCTTTAGGGATACCAATAGACTAAGAAACAATTACTAGATGGACCCCAGGTTATAATCCAAGTACAAGTCGCAAACTAATAATAATTTGATAAAATTTCGGTACTACAATTTTTTTTTGGTATTGAAATTGTTCAAAATCGGGCTATTATTTCTGGTACCTCCCA
This sequence comes from Stomorhina lunata, assembly GCA_933228675.1. Lineage (NCBI taxonomy): Eukaryota > Metazoa > Arthropoda > Insecta > Diptera > Rhiniidae > Stomorhina > Stomorhina lunata. The sequence continues at coordinate 122,578,159 of OW121740.1, read as the reverse complement.
TAAGTCTCACTTCCTGGAATTTTTGACCACAAATTTCAATATATTTTCATGTAATTTAAAACATATACTGTTTATATAAACAGAAATTACTGTATTAATTTTTGTTGGATATATTTATATATATAATATAATTCTTTCTGACAAAATCCACTTAAATGCATCACAAAAACGCCGGTAAAACTGAAGATAATTAGAATTTTATGTTTATTTATTGTAAACTAATTACAAACTGTTACCAAATTGTAAAATTTCCACCAAATCGGTCTAAATTTGACCCTAGCTCCCATATATGGGCCAATATCGGAATAGACTTAAAAATATACGTCTTGAGAAAATTTTTATGTGATGACCAAATTTATCATTAAAAAGCTTAAATTTAAAAATGGAATTAATTAATGTGAAAAAATTGTTCCGGCTAGGCATGGAAAGTTATTTCATTCATGTGACTAGCCGTGTCCTTTTAGTACCCCATTCGATCGGAGCAAATTTTTTGAGTGTATGGAGTCGATTTCGCCAATGGCATCGCGGATGCTGTCCTTCAAATAATCAATTGTCTCCGGTTTGTCGGCATAACATTTGTCTTTAAAGGCGCTTCACGGTAAATAGTGCTACGGTTTTAAATCACTATTTCCGTTAATTAAAAGGCTATCAAATGTTTGATGCAATAATCAATTGCTTAAGCGTAAATCGAATCAATTCGTTCAGTAATATATCTGTAGCTTGGTGCTAAAAGGGCCAATGTCAATTTTTTGCTATTTTGAGTTAATTATTTCATTAGATTCTTTCCTTTACCCTCGTTTATTTGGTTCTAACAGCTAATCTCTAACTTAACTCATAATAGATTTATAGGGGTTTTTCTGGGCAATGTTACTATGAATTTATTTGAATATAAAAACTTTAAATTAAATTTTCTCAAAACTAGTTTTTTTTTTACATTGGCCCTTTTAGCACTAAGCCATAGATATAATATAACGAATTTCTTGACAGAATAAAATGACATAAGTATTGCCAGATTCGAAAAAAAACCGGTTGTTAAACCAATATATGACCCACCCTGCAGTTTAAAGATACACCTCCTAAACATGGTTTTCAACGCTCCAACTGCTTCTTCTTAGATATTAGGGAACAGGAAGAAGTCATTGATTGCGAAGTTTGGAATGTAATGAGGATGAGCCATCAATTCTATGTTTTGACTGCTTAAAAATGAACTTGTTACTTGTAACATTGAAGAGAATGAATTGTCTTCGGGGGTAAGCTTTACGAATTTTTTCGAAGACTTTCTTTAAACAAATGATCGTGTAACACTCAGAATTGAAAGTTTTAAATTGCTCATGCGATATAGGGGCATTATGACCATTCGGTTGAAGAAACACGCGATTATTTCTTTAACAAACAACTTTTTCTGGATTAAGCTTGTCTTGAAACACCCACAGGGGGTCCATTGATTTTTTGTTTCCGGATTATAAGCAGTCACCTTTTATGATTAAATACACGCATTTTGAAGTACCACGGTAATATTTTTTAATAATTTTCTGACACCACTTTACGCTAACTTCTTTTTGGGCGATTGATAAATTATGGGGTATTCAATAAGAACAAAGGTTTTATAAAAAATATATCTCATAATAAGTCACAAGACGATTTTGAACTATTATTTTAAGCACTGCATCGATGTTTTTTGTCACAACAACCGATTTTGGAGGACCTCTACAGAATTCGTCGCCGACAGAACTACGACCACGTTTGAATTCAACGATATACTGCAGTTTTATATAGTGCGATATATTCCTATTGAGATAATACACGACGAAAATTGTGGATAGCAACTAAACGATATTTAAGTTCTTGATATTTATATAGTACGCCTCGTAACTGATACATCGCAGCTGTATCAATTATTTTTCTCTGTCCATTTTGTTTTTTTTTTAAGGGGAGTAATACTCAGGCAAATACAATTTTATATAATTGATGAGTTACCTTCTTTACAAAGTGAAATAAAGCTATTTTCACATCATGACTATTTTTAGAACAGTAAAGTTGTACCATTTGCTGTGATTTAAACGCATTGTTTAAGCTTTTTGTTCTACAGCCAATTTTGTATCTTTTACATCGACTGCGTGTTATTGCTATAGACTTACCGCCGATGGAGGATGCTGTGGAAAACTATAATAATACCCTTCACCACCATAGGTGGAAAGGGTATTATAAGTTTGTGCTGATGTATGTAACGCATGGAAATAATATTACCAATAGGCTTAAAATCACTTTCTGAGTCGATTTAGCGATGTCCGTCCGTCCGTCTGGCTGGACCCCCATGTAAACCTTGTAATCAAACTACAGGTCGCAATTCTAAACATAATTTGATGAAATTTGGCACAGATCATTTTCTTGATAATGGGACCATGGCTATTGAAATTGGTCAAAATCGGTCTATTATTTATGGTACCTCCCATAGGTCCCACTTCCCGGAATTGATATATTGGCCACAAATATCAATATATTTTCATGAAATTTAAATCAAATACTGCTTATGTCAACTAAAATCACTGTAGCAAATTTCGTTAAAATCGGTCCACATTTGACCATAGCTCCCATACAAACTTTTCTTTAAAAACGCACTAAATGAGACAAAAATCACTAAAAAACTCGTAAATCTGAAGATAATGGGAATTTTAAGTTATTATTTTTTACATACATAATTTTTGTAACAACTGTAATCAATTTTCGAGATAATCGGTCCACATTTGACCCTAGCTCTCATATAAGTCCAAATGTCGGAAGCTGCTTAAATATAAAAGTTTTGAGAAAATGTTTGTATGATCGCAAAAATTAGCAAATATTTATCTTTATACAGAAAAAATAACACTTTTGACCTTAGTGGTGAAAGGTATCGTAGGGTCGGGCTTGACCGACTATAGCACTTTCTTACTTGTTTTAATATAATTTAATAATTACTAAAAGTAATATTGCCATGACCGGGGCTCAAACCCAGGCTGAATATAATATGTGCTAACGAGCCACAATGAAAAAAGTCCACGATGGTCTTTAGGAAAGAAAAGCTTGTACTTGATAAAAAAAAAATTCAAAAATCCGCAGGCAATGTTGCTTGTAACTCGATTCATGGTTATATTACAAAACAAACTAAACATATTTTGACAGTAACATGTTACACAAAAACAGCTTCCAAAGACGGTATTTCCAAAAATAGATAACATATCTTCGTGCGGGAGTTTATGTGCTCTATCCGCCTTTTTACACATTTTTAAAATCTTCAATCCGTTTTCGGCTATCTCGTCTAGTTTCTGAGATAAATAATGTCGGTTTTGTTCTGTATCCTTCAAAACAATTTTTTTGTGCTATTTTGCTCTATACGCCAAATATATGGCGTAAAATTTTCAAAATTCTATCGCAAGATCGATTTTCTCAAAATGCATTTTTGGCGTATATTACTTTCATTTTATTTCTGAAACTAAACAATGTCATCTCTAAGTTTAAAAGTTGTTGTGTCCAGATTTTGTGTGAACTTTAATATCAAATATTACATGTTGCAAGTAAACTTAAACATACAAGTTTGTGTAAACTTTTATTATTTTTTTTTTTTTGTTAAATATTTTATATTATTCTAGTATAAGTATATTATTTAGTTATATTCAGGCTATTTAGTTAAAAAACGAACATTTTCTTAATAACTTGTATTTTGTGTTTAGAAAAAAGTCTATACTATTAACTTTATTGTTCTTTACATAGATTTTTTTTCTAAAAATTGCTGTAATTTTTTTTACATTTATTTTAATTTTTTTGCTTTAATAGTTAAAGGTCATCTCTTGTTGTTTTACGACTTTAGATTATTTTTTTTTTTTTGTGAATTTTTTTAACATTTCTGTAAAAAAATTTTCCTATAAATTCGCTGAGAGTGAAGAACATGAAACAAGAAAATTGTTTGAGTTTGATCGTTACACTTGAATGTTTGATTCCACTTATATTTTTGTTGCCTTGTCTTACAAAAACAAAAATGTTAAACAAAGAAATTTTAACTAAATCAACTAAAAGTTTTTGTAGATTTTTTGATAAAACATAAAAAAATAAGACAAATATTGAAGGTTTTCTTTTTGTTTTGTAGTTGTAGAAAAATAATTAGATTTTATGTGAGAAAAAATATGTTACAAAGCACGTAGTAATTATAAAGACACAAAATTTTTATACAGAAATATCTTTAAAGGGAGATTTTTTTTTGATAACAAAACAAGATTTAGACAATTTTTTTTAGATATGGTCTAACTTTTTTTCATTTATGGTCGTATAATAATAATTGTATATCGAAGTAATGGCTAAAGTTCTAGCTTTCAAATTTACTATAAGTCATTTGCATATATTTGCATATTGAGCTTCTAGTCATAAACGAATGACATATAAAAATATGAAATTTTTGAAAAATCTCCTATAAAAACAAGAAATTTTTGAAAAATTTCCTATAAAAATAAGATATTTTTGAAAAATTTCTTATAAAAATATGAAATTTTTGGAAAATTTCTTGTAAATATAAGAAATTTTTTTATAAAATTAGGGAATTTTTGAAAAATTTCCTATAAAATTAGGGAATTTTTGAAAAATTTCCTATAAAATTGGGAAATTTTCTATAAAAACCAAAAATCTTTGAAAATTTTCCTATAAAAATAAAAATTTTTTAAAAATTTTCCTATTAAAATAAGAATTTTTTGAATATCTTCATATAAAAATATGAAATTTTTTGAAAAATCTCCTATGAAAATAAAAAAATTTTGAAAATTTTCTTATAAAAATAAGAAACTTTTGAAAAATTTCTTATAAAAAAAAAATAAATTTTTGAAAAATTTCCTATAAAAACAAAAAAATTTTGGAAAATTTCCTAAAAAAAAATAGGAAATTTTTGAAAAATTTCCTAAAAAAATAGGAAATTTTTGAAAAATTTCTTAAAAAATAGGAAATTTTTGAAAAATTTCCTAAAAAAATAGGAAATTTTTGAAAAATTTCCTACAAAAATAGGAAATTTTTGAAAAAATTCCTAAAAAAATAGGAAATTTTTGAAAAATTTCCTAAAAAAAATAGGAAATTTTTGAAAAATTTCCTATAAAAATAGGAAATTTTTGAAAAATTTCCTATAAAAATAGGAAATTTTTGAAAAATTTCCTATAAAAATAGGAAATTTTTGAAAAATTTCCTATAAAAATAGGAAATTTTTTAAAAATTTCCTATAAAAATAGGAAATTTTTGAAAAATTTCCTATAAAAATAGGAAATTTTTGAAAAATTTCCTATAAAAATAGGAAATTTTTGAAAAATTTCCTATAAAAATAGGAAATTTTTGAAAAATTTCCTATAAAAATAGGAAATTTTTGAAAAATTTCCTATAAAAATAGGAAATTTTTGAAAAATTTCCTATAAAAATAGGAAATTTTTGAAAAATTTCCTATAAAAATAGGAAATTTTTGAAAAATTTCCTATAAAAATAGGAAATTTTTGAAAAATTTCCTATAAAAATAGGAAATTTTTGAAAAATTTCCTATAAAAATAGGAAATTTTTGTAAAATTTCCTATAAAAATAAGAAATTTTTAAAAAATTTCCTATAAAAACTGGAAATTTTTTAAAATTTCCTATAAAAATAAGAAATTTTTTAAAAATGTCCTATAAAACTAAGAAATTTTTGAAAAATGTCCTATAAAAATAAGAAATTTTTGAAAAATTTCCTATAAAAATTTGAAATTTTTTTTAAATTTCCTATAAAAATAAGAAATTTTAGAAAAATGTCCTATAGAAATAAGCAACTTTTTCTTCGTTTAAAATTAAGAAATTTTTATAAAATTTCCTATAAAAATAAGAAATTTTTATAGTAAATTTTTGGAAAAATTTCCTATAAAAATTTTGAAAAATTTTCTATAAAAATTTTGAAAAATTTTCTATAAAAATTTTGAAAATGTTCCTATAAAAATTTTGAAAAGTTGCCTATAAAAATAGGAAATTTTTTTAAAAATTTCCTATAAAAATAAGAAATATTTGAAAATTTTTTCTATAAAAATATGAAATGTTTGTAAAATTTCCTATAAAAATAGAAACATTTTGAAAAATTTCTTATAAAAATAGGAAATTTTGTAAAAATTTTCTTTAAAAATAAGAATCTTTTTAAAAATTTCCTACAAAAATAAGAAATTTTTGAAAAATTTTCTATAAAATTAAAAAGTGATTTTGGTTTGATTTTTTCAATGATCAAGAGTTTTGTAAAAATTTAATACCTTAAGATTTTAATGAAAACTTCATAATCACAATATTAACCCCACAAATAAACATAAACAATATGATAACTATAAAATTAATGAACCGAAGCAAAATAATACTGGTCGTATTAAAATAACCAAAAAATTTTGAAATATCATAACACCCACTTAAAAAATTCTATTCCACTTCTATCATAAAAAACCAAGAAATAATTTAAAAACTCATAATTCCCAAAGACCTAATCATTAAAAACTTTATAAACTTTTCTATCTTTCTTAACAAAATCACATCTGTTTAAATCTTTTTCATTCATTTCCATTTTTATTTTTTGGTTTGTCATGCAAATGTCAACCTACCATAAGATTTTACAAAATAATTCACCAGAAAACAAAACCCAAAAATTTGCTTCAGCATTTTATTGTAATTTTTCCTCTTTTTACTTTTATTTCTTTTTCATTTGAGTGAATTATTAAGGCAAATGTTGCAAGATTTTTTTCTTTATTCAAAAATTAAGAAAAGCAACAGAAAACTCGAAAAATGTTCAATAAAAAATTTTATAATTTTCTAAAGTGCTTTAAATCTTAGGAATTGGATAAAAAGAAAACTATAAGAATTGGCTAAATGGGTAAATCTATTAAAAAATACATAAATCTCAAGATTTTCAAGAATTTTACATTATGACTCAAACAGAAATCAAATTATAAATATATTCGTCACATTGATGTAACTTATAATTATAAGTAAGAATTTCAATGTAATAGGTTTGTATTATTAACGAAGCTTTTTGCTTCAGTATATGACTAAGACAAATTTTCGGTTTTTATAGTAAAACTAAATATATAAGTTCTTTAATACAAAATTCTATAATTTGGGAATTTTTAATTTTTGTTTAAATCCATCTATTTTGTCGTGGAACTACTCAAATTGAAAAAGTAGTAGTAACGATAGAAGACACTATAAACATTTTTTTTAAATATATTTCAAATGTTGACAAAAATATGAGATTTATGTTTAACTGATATAAATTGTTTCAAATTGAAATTAAAATCCACTAAAGTTTATTTTAGATCAAAATACATATATAGAAAATTGTCCCAAATAGATATAAATTTAAAAGAAAAGAAAAGACCATTCAATACCATTCTTAGTTTTTTTTAGAAAATATTTTAAATACTTCCTATTTTTATAGGAAATTTGCCATTTATATAGGAAATTTTTCAAAAATTTCCTATTTTTATAGGAAATTTTTCAAAAATTTGATATTGTTATAAGAAATTTTTAAAAAATTTCCTATTTTTATAGGAAATTTTTGAAATTTTTTCAAAAATTTCTTATTTTTATAAGATTTTCTATTTATAGGAAATTTTTCAAAAATTTTCTATTTTATCGGAAATTTTTATAAGATTTCCTATTTTTATCGGAAATTTTTCAAAAATTTCCTATTTTTATAGGAAATTTTTCAAAAATTTCCTATTTTTATAGGAAATTTTTCAAAAATTTCCTATTTTTATAGGAAATTTTTCAAAAATTTCCTTTTTTTATAGGAAATTTTTCAAAAATTTCCTATTTTTATAGGAAATTTTTCAAAAATTTCCTATATTTATAGGAAATTTTTCAAAAATTTCCTATTTTTATAGGAAATTTTTCAAAAATTTCCTATTTTTATAGGAAATTTTTCAAAAATTTCCTATTTTTATAGGAAATTTTTCAAAAATTTCCTATTTTTATAGGAAATTTTTTAAAAATTTCCTATTTTTATAGGAAATTTTTCAAAAATTTCCTTTTTTTATAGGAAATTTTTCAAAAGTTTCCTATTTTTATAGGAAATTTTTCAAAAATTTCCTATTTTTATAGGAAATTTTTCAAAAATTTTCTATTTTTATAGGAAATTTTTCAAAAATTTCCTATTTTTATAGGAAATTTTTCAAAAATTTCCTATTTTTATAGGAAATTTTTCAAAAATTTCATATTTTTATAGGAAATTTTTCAAAAATTTCCTATCTTTATAGGAAATTTTTCAAAAATTTCCTATTTTTATAGGAAATTTTTCAAAAATTTCCTATTTTTATAGGAAATTTTTCAAAAATTTCCTATTTTTATAGGAAATTTTTCAAAAATTTCCTATTTTTATAGGAAATTTTTCAAAAATTTCCTATTTTTATAGGAAATTTTTCAAAAATTTCCTATTTTTATAGGAAATTTTTCAAAAATTTCCTATTTTTATAGGAAATTTTTCAAAAATTTCCTATTTTTATAGGAAATTTTTCAAAAATTTCCTATTTTTATAGGAAATTTTTCAAAAATTTCCTATTTTTATAGGAAATTTTTCAAAAATTTCCTATTTTTATAGGAAATTTTTCAAAAATTTCCTATTTTTATAGGAAATTTTTCAAAAATTTCCTATTTTTTTCTAAAAAAATAGGAAATTTTTAAAATTTTTTCAAAAATTTTTTATTTTTATAAGATTTTTTTTTTAATTTATTATTTTTATAAGAATTTTCTTTAAAAAAATTCTATTTTTTATAGAATTTATTATTTATACGAAAATTTTTCAAAAATTTTTTATTTGAATGGAAATTTTTCAAATATTTTTATTTTTATAGAAAAAATTTCCTTATTTTTTAAAATTTCTAATTTTTATGGGAAATTTTTCAAAAATTTCCTTTTTTCAATACAATTTTCTTAGTTTTTAAAAAAAATTTTCAATATTTCCTATTTTTTTGAGGAGATTTTTAAAATAATCTTATTTTTGTAGGAAATTAAAAAAAAAATCAAAAAATTTCTTACTATAGGAAATTTTTCAAAATTTTCTTATTTTTATAGGATTTTTTTTTAAATTTCTTTTTTTTTTATAGGAAAATTTTTTATTTTTATCAACAAAAAAAAACTTAAAATTTCATATTTTTATAAGAAAATTTTTTATTTGAAAAGAAATTTTTCAAATATTTTTTTTTAATTTTTATATGAAAATTTTCAGATTTTTGAAATTTTCTTATTTTGATGGCAAATTTTTCAAAAATTTCTTAATTTCAAGAAAATTTTTCAAAAATTACGTATTTTTATAGAAAATTTCCTATTTTGATAGGAAATTTTTCAAAAATTTCCATTTTTTTACAAATTTCATATTTTTAAATTTGTTTGTTTAAATTTCTTATTTTTGTAAGAAAATTTAAAAAAAAAATTGTATTTTTATAAGAAAATTTTTGAAATTTTTTGAAAATTTTGAAACTTTTTTTTTTTTATTTTAAACGATGTTTTTCAAATATTTCTTATTTTTATAGAAAAATTTTCGTATTTTGTGGGATTTTTATAGGATTATTCAAAAATTTCTTATTTTTATAGAAATTTTCCAAAAATTTCTTATTTTTATAGGAAATTTTTCAAAATTTTTTTTATTTTTATATGAAATTTTTCAAAAGTTCTTAATTTTTATATTTATAAGACATAATTTAAAAATTAGTTTTTATCTATAGGAAACTTTTCGGAACCTTTTTATTTTTTTTTTTTTAATTTTTCAAAAATTTCTTATTTTTATAAGAAATTTTTAAAAAATTTTTTATTTTTATAGGAAATTTTTCCAGATTTCTTTTTTTTATAAAAAATATTTAATTTTTTTTTATGTTTTATAGCAAATTTTTCAAAACTTTCTCATTTTTGTAGGAAATTTTTCAAAAATTTCTAAATTTTTTACCAAATCTTTCAAAATTTTTTTTATTTTATAAAAAATTTTTCAAACATTTCTTCTGTTTAGAATAAATTTTCAAAAAATTTCTTATTTTTATCGGAAATTTTTCAAAAATTTCCTATTTTTATAGGATTTTTTTTTAATTTCCTATTTTAATAGTATTTTTTCTTTTTAAATTCCTATTTATATAGGAAAATTTGTCAAAAAAAAAATAGTTTTATCGAAATTTTTTCAAAAATTTCTTATTTTTCGAAATTTTTCTTATTTTTAAGGGAAATTTATAGGAAATTTTTCAAAAATTTCTTTTTCTTTATAGAAAAATTTTCGAAATTTCCTATTTTATTTTTTTAAGGAAATTTTTCAAAAAATTTTTTACAGGAAATTCAAAAATTATTCAAAGTTTTCTAATTTTTCTAGAGAATTAAGAAAAAACAATTTATTTTAATAACATTTATTTTGTTATGGAATTTTTTTTTTGTTATATAAAAGCATAATTTCTCACCTGATTACTTCAATTTCGCAAGACTTCTTAAAATCTGTATTGTAGCCTCAGGTTTACTTGAACTTCATATTTTTTGACAGGTTTATGTTATCTTTTGCTTTAAATATTTGTGAGTGATAAATTTAAATCCATCAAAAGTAAACTTGTCTATATGTTTTGATATTTCTGCCAAAAAAATTATTTGAAAAAGATAGACGCAAAAGCTGTTAAGCTCAGTTAGATGAACTTTAATTTGTCGTAAAACGCCAAAGGCAAAATTACTTTACTTTTATCATTACGACCAGCCAAATTGTCACTCGAAAATGGCCAATAAAGAAAAACAGCTTAAAGCTATTTTAAGTACAAAAAAAGTTTTCTTTTTCGGAAGAGTTTAATGAACTTTTAAGCAGCCAAATCATATACTAAGAATTTTTGGCAAAATAACACAAAAACTTTGCAAATTAACTGAATGTATCAAATGTTTGGCAATTTTTTGAAGACACATTTGGTTAAGTTTAATAATAAAAGTTTCTTTGTTAACTGAGAATTATAGGAGATTAAAAGGTTCTTACAATAAGATGAAATGTAATGACAGATATACTGCTTGCTTTTCTGTTGTAATCTTGATAAGTTTTTATTCAATTCTTTTTATTAGTCTGTCTATTTTGGTTTCCTATTATCTTGATTTCGTTAAGGATAATTATATTTATTGGAATATAACTTTTTTAAATAAAAATCTACAGAGCAGAATTTTAACCAAATTATGGAGTGAAGTCTAAGCATTGAAATGGTTGATAAAGCATGTGCATATATTTGCATTTTAAGCATATAATACAAAATTACCAAAACAGTAAAATACATGAAACATTTTTTTCAGTTCCTATTAAAATATCCCAAAATGAAAGCAATAACAGTTCAATATTTACTTCCACTTATATCAAATTTTGTCCATCTAGTTTGCTAAAATTATATAAAGAGTGTTCTAAAAAAAATATGCATTTACTATTTTAGACAAAATTTATCCATAGTGCAAGAAATAATTTATTTTTTGATCAAGTTAGTTTCTATAGATATGTCAGATACTATTATTTTAGAAATTATTAATTTTCAATAGTTATTTCAATCAAAATGGACTGCGAAAAAAAGTTCGTGAAAATATAATTAAAACTTTTCAAAAAAATCCGTCATGGACTTTTAAAAAAATAGCTAAAAATTTGAAAGTTGACCCTCGAACGGTTTCTAATGCCATCAGACGGTATAAGGAAAACCTGAGCATTGAAAGAAAACCTGGATCAGGGAGGAAAAAAGGTCCTACAGATATTGGTAAGGCAAAAGAAGTCGAGCGACTCTTTCGAAGAGCGCCTAACACTTCTTTAAGAAAAGCAGCTCGTACGGTGAAATATTCTACGAATTTTGCACATAGAGTCAAAGCTTATGCTAGACTGAAGACATACAAAGTCCAAAAGGTTCCAGATCGCAATGCTATAAAGAACTTAGAAGCAAAAAAACGAGCGAAAAAATTTAAGTCTGATTTTATAAAAAAATACACCTGTTGTGTGATGGATGATGAAACATATGTACTAACAGACTTTTCTCAACTTCCTGGTCAAGATTTTTATGTTGCTGATAAACGGGGCAATGTTCGGCAAGAGTTTCGCACAAAAAAACAAACAAAATTCCCTAAGAAGTTTCTCGTGTGACAAGCTATTTGCAGTTGTGGCAAAAGAAGTAAAGTATTTGTGGCATCTGGCACAATAAACACAGAAATTTATATAAAGGAGTGCCTACAAAAACGGTTGTTACCCTTTTTAAGAGAGCACAGAGTGACTACATTTTTTTGGCCCGATTTGGCATCATGCCATTATGGAAAAAAGGCACTTGAGTGGTACTCAAAGAATAATGTCATTTTTGTACCACGAGAGGCAAATCCACTTAACTGTCCAGAACTTCGGCCTGTGGAAAGGTATTGGGCTCTGGTAAAAAAGGAATTGAAGAACACAGGAAAGATTTCCAAGAACATGTCCGATTTTAAGCGCAGGTGGAACACATGCTCCAAAAAGGTATCAGAAGCAATTGTAAAATCTTTAATGGTAGGGTTTCCGAAAAAAGTCGATAATTTTGCAAAACCCGAGTACTAAGTAAACATTTTAATGCCAAATGATTTTATATAATATGTCATTATATTTGCATATTTTGTAGAGTTTTTATATTAAAAGGTTTGATTTTTATTTAAGAAAATCCAACTACAAATTTTATTTAGAGCACTCTTTACTGTGCAAGTTTGACAAACACTTAAAGCAATCATTTATAATTTTGCATGTCATTTACTAAAAGTAGCTAAATTTTCTTTATATTTATATTTTTTGAACATGCTGCTTAACTTGTCTGACGTCAAAAGAAATTGGCTATTAATTCACATCGTGAAAAAGCCTTCCTTCTTTCTCCTAAAATAAACGCCATTTCATACACATGCTTATTAACACTTGAGAGCTGGCTATGAAATATAAAATACAGCACCTTTGAACGTACAACATTTTTGAGGTGGCAAAAAAAGGTTAAAGTTGAACTTAAGTTTTTCTTTCCAATTTGCATAGGCTTAAAGTGTGGCAGTTAAAAATAAAACTAATTTAGGAAAATAAAAAAAAATCACTTGAAACTGCATTTAGGAAAAATTTAACATGAAATTGCATGAAATGGTTTTTTGTTAACTTAAATTTATTGGATTTGTTTGAACAAATGCAATGTTTTCTTAAATCATTGAAAATAAAAAGTGCTTTCATTTAATTTTTTTTTTTCGAAAGCGCACGTTTAATTTTTTAACGAAATATAAAATCGTGAGAAATTAAATAATTTAACAAAAAAGATAAAAATGGGTTAAGTTTTATCTAATTAGGGTACAAGAATATCATGTATATATTTTATGAAATTTTTTAAAATATTCGGATTGAAAAATAGTTTTATTTAAAAATTCCTATAAACTTATGAGATTTTGGAAAATTTTCCCAAAAAATTAAGAAATTTTGAAATAGAATCTCCATAAAAAAAAATCCTATAAAAATAAGAAATTTTTGAAAAATTTCCTATAAAAATAAGAAACTTTTGAAAATTTCCTATAAAAATAAGAAATTTTTGAAAAATTTCCTATAAAATTATGAAATTTTTGAAAAATTTCCTATAATAATAAGAAATTTTTCAAAAGTTTCCTATAAAAATAAGACATTTTTGAAAAATATACTATAGAAATAAGAAATTAAAAAAAGAAAAAATTTCCTATAATATGAAATGTTTGAAAAATTTCCTATAAAAATAAGACATTTTTGAAAAATTTCATTTAGAAATAAGAAATATAAAATAAAGAAAATTAAAAATATAACAATAAGAAATTTTTGAAAAATTTCTTATAAAAATAAGATTTCCTATAAAACTAAAAAAATTTTAAAAATTTCCATCAAAAAAAAGAAATTTTTGTAAATTTTCTCATAAAAATAAATTTTTAAAAATTTTCCTATAAGAATAGGAAATTTTTGAAAATTTTCTTATATAAAAAAATAAAATTTTCAAATTTCTTTTGAGAAAATTCTTATTAAAATATACAATTCTTAAAAATTTCCTATAAAAAAAGAAGATTTTTGAAAAATTTCCCATAGAAATAGGAAATTTAAAAAAAATTTTCTATAAAAATAGGAAATTTTTTTAAAATTTTCTATAAAAAGAAGAAATTTTTCAAAAATTTCCTTTAAAAATAAGAAATTTTTTAAAAGTTTTTCAAAAATAAGAAATTTTTCAAAATTTTCCTCTAAAAATAAGAAATTTTTGAAAAATTTCCTATAAAAACAAGGAATTTTTAAAAATTTTCCGATAAAAATAAGATTTTTTTTTTAATTTCCTATCAAAATAAGAAAATTTTGAAAAATTTCCTATAAAAATAAGAATTTTTTTCAAAAATTATTAATTTTTCAAAAATTTCCTATAAAAATAAAAAAAAAATAAAAATTTCCCATAAAAGAAAGAAACTGTTTAAAAAATTTCCTATAAAAATAAGAAATTTTTTAAAAGTTTCCTATAAAAACAGGAAATTTTATAAAAATTTCCTATCAAAATAAGACAATTTTTATAAATCTCCTATAAAAATATTTTTTTTTAATAATTTCCTACAAAAATAAGAAATTTTTGAAAAATTTTGTATAAAAATAAGAAATTTTGGAAAAGTTTTCTATAAATATAATTTCGTATAAAAATAAAAAAAATTTTAAAAATTTCCTATATAATTAAGAAATTTTTGAAAAATTTCCTATAAAACTAAGAAATTAAAAAAAACATTTTCTTATAAAAATAAGAAAGTTTTGAAAAATTCCTATAAAAATAAGAAATTTTTGAAAAATTTCCCATAAAAATAAGAAATTTTTCAAGAATTCCTATAAAAATAAGAAATTTTTGAAAATTTCGAATAAAAGTAAAAAAAATGGAATTAAAAGAACTAAAAAATTAAATGAACTCAAGCCTGATTAAACCTAATTTTTCAATAAAAGTAAAAAAATTTTGAAAATTTGTTTATAAAAATAAGAAATTTTTTATAAAAAATATGAAATTTTTTAAAGAAATTTATAAAATAAGAAATTTTTCCTATAAAAATAGGAAATTTTATAAAAATTTCCTATAAAAATAAGACAATTTTTATAAATCTCCTATAAAAATAATTTCTTTTAAATAATTTCCTACAAAAATTAAAAATTTTTGAAAAATTTTGTATAAAAATAAGAAATTTTGGAAAAGTTTTCTATAAATATAAGAAATTTTCCTACAAAAATAAGAAATTTTTGAAAAATTTTGTACAAAAATAAGAAATTTTTTTAAAATTTCGTATAAAAATAAAAAAATTTTTAAAAAATTTCCTATATAATTAAGAAATATTTGAAAAATTTCCTATAAAAATAAGAAGTTTAAAAAAACATTTTCTTATAAAAATAAGAAAGTTTTGAAAAAATTCCTATAAAAATAAGAAATTTTTGAAAAATTTCCCATAAAAATAAGAAATTTTTTAAGAATTCCTATAAAAATAAGAAATTTTTGAAAATTTCGAATAAAAGTAAAAAAAAATGGAATTAAAAGAACTAAAAAATTAAATGAACTCAAGCCTGATTAAACCTAATTTTTCAATAAAAGTAAAAAAATTTTGAAAATTTGTTTATAAAAATAAGAAATTTTTTATAAAAAATATGAAATTTTTTAAAGAAATTTATAAAATAAGAAATTTTTCCTATAAAAATAGGAAATTTTATAAAAATTTCCTATAAAAATAAGACAATTTTTATAAATCTCCTATAAAAATAATTTCTTTTAAATAATTTCCTACAAAAATTAAAAATTTTTGAAAAATTTTGTATAAAAATAAGAAATTTTGGAAAAGTTTTCTATAAATATAAGAAATTTTCCTACAAAAATAAGAAATTTTTGAAAAATTTTGTACAAAAATAAGAAATTTTTTTAAAATTTCGTATAAAAATAAAAAAATTTTTAAAAAATTTCCTATATAATTAAGAAATTTTTGAAAAATTTCCTATAAAAATAAGAAGTTTAAAAAAACATTTTCTTATAAAAATAAGAAAGTTTTGAAAAAATTCCTATAAAAATAAGAAATTTTTGAAAAATTTCCCATAAAAATAAGAAATTTTTCAAGAATTCCTACCAAAATAAGAAATTTTTGAAAAATTTCGAATAAAAGTAAAAAAAAATGGAATTAAAAAAACTAAAAAATTAAATGAACTCAAGCCTGATTAAACCTAATTTTTCAATAAAAGTAAAAAAAGTTTTGAAATTTTTTTTATAAAAATAAGACATTTTTTATAAAAATATGAAATTTTTTAAAGATTTTTATAAAATAAGAAATTTTTGATAAATTTCCTAAAAAATAATACATTTTTAAGACATTCCTCTAAAAATAAGAAATTTTAAAAAAATTTCCTATAAAAATAATAAATTTTTGAAAAATTTCCTTAAAAATAATAAATTTTTGAAAAATTCCCTATAAAAAGAAGAAAATTGTGAAAAATTCCTATACAAATAGTGACTTTTTGAATTTTTTTTATAAAAATAGAAAATTTTTAAAAAATTTTCAATAAAAATAGAAAACTTTTGAAAAATTTCCTTTAAAAATAGGAAATTTTTGAAAAATTTCCTATAAAAATTTTCAAAAATTTTCTATAAAAATTAAAAATTTTCTATGAAAATAAAAAATTTTTGAAAAAAGTCATATAAAAATAAGAAAATTTTGAAAAATTTCCTATAAATAAGAATTTTTTTGAATATTTTTCCATAAAAATAAGAAATTATTCAAGAATTTCCTACAAAAATAAGAAATTTTTGAAAAATTTCCTATAAAAATACAAAATTTGAATACTTCCCACAAATTAACTGCAATCATCTTATCTACTTGACGTTTCATCAGCTGAAAAATGTCTTATAAAAATAAGAAAATTTTGAAAATTTTATCATAAAAATAAGTTAATTTTTATAAAAATTATCAATAAAAACTGATTTGTTGTAAAATTGTCTATAAAAAGTGCATTTTTAGAAAAAATTACTTAAAAAAGTGATTTTGTGAATATTCCGTTTCAAACGCATTAAGTATTTAAATTTCAAATTCTTTGTTTTATTTCAAATTTCGACATTTGTTTAACATTTTAAATTCCATGTACAAATTTTCTGCAGTTTTTCTTTCCTTCCTATTTTCTATTGCTCTGTAATTCATTTAAAAATTTCCCGTATTTAGTTTTAGTTGAAAATTACTTTGTACTTGTGAAAAAAGTGCTTGTAACTGGATGTAATTTAATTTTTCACTTTTACAGGAATTTCTCTTCTGAGTGTAATTAATTTAGAGATTTGCCGCATTAAAATGTAAAGCTCATTTTTCTACCTTAATTTAGTTTTCTAAAGTTTGTAAAATTATATAAAAAAGAAATTCAAGAAATCCAACTAAGAAAATAGTGTTCCGTTTTTCTTTTATTAAATGTGGGTATTACACTGTGCTACTCAAAAATATATACAGGAATTGTTAAATTGATATTTAACAATTCAATTGATATTTAACAATTCAAATATCAATTGTTATAATTGAAAACAAAATAACATGATATTACAATTGTTGTGTAGCACAGTGTAATTACGTTAAACTTAAAGGGAATTGCATTCGTTTGCTGCTTCTATATTTGATCTTTAACTGCTGTTTGTTAAGCTGACATTAAGTTTTAGTTAGGGGAAATAATCGTAGAATAAGTTAAAGTAATCGCTTCAAAAGAAGAAAAGTGAAATTAAGTCACGTGCTCTTTTTCTTCTGTTCATTTATTCGTTTTGTTCATGTTTTTGAAAGCAGTTAAAGATTAACATGTTAATAAGCGTTTTCATGTTAAAATTTTAATGATTGTAAGAAAAACAGATTGAAGTTTTAGGTAAAAGGTGGTCTTTTCAGGAAATAAAAAATTTCCTATAAAAATAAGAAATTTTTGAAAATTTTCCTAAATAAATAAGAAATTTTCGAAAAAAATTCCTATGAATTACAGAAATTTTTATAAAAATTGCTATCAAGATGAGAAATTTTAGAAAAATTTCCTGTAACAATACGAAATTTTTGAAAAATTTTCTACAAAACTAGAAAAATTTTTGAAAAATTTTCTACAAAAATCAGAAATTTTTGAAAAATTTCCTATTAAAAGTACAAATTTTTGAAAAATTTCCTACAAAAATAAGAAATTTTTGAAAAAATTTCTTTAAAAACAAGAAATTTTTAAAAAATTTCCTATAAAAATAGAAAATTTTTAAAATTTTTTTAAAAATTTCGTATACAAATAAGAAATTTTTAAAAATTGTCCTATAAAGATAAGAAATTTTTGAAAAATTTCCTATAAAAATATAAAATTTTTAAAAAATTTCATATGAAAATAAGAAATTTAAAAAAAAATTCATATAAAAATAAGAATTTTTCTTTCAAAATTTTTGAAAAATTTCCTATAAAAATAAGAAATTTTAGAATAATTTTCTATAAAAACAAAAAAATTTTGAAAAATTTCTATTTATGTATATGAATTCAAAAACTTCCTATAAAAATACGAAATTTTTTTAAAATTTCCTGTAAAAGTAAGAAATTTAAGAAAAAAAATTTGACATTAAAATAAGAAATTTTTGAAAAATTTCCCATAAAAATAGGAAATTTTTGAAAAATTTCCTATAAAAAAAGAAATTTCCTATTAATATAAAAAGTTTTTGAAAAATTTCCTGTAAAAATAAGAAATTTTAGAATAATTTTCTATAAAAATAAAAAAATTTAAAAAAAAAAATTTCCTATAAAAATATGAATTTTTTCAAAAACATCCTATAAAAATACGATTTTTTCTAAATTTCCTGTAAAAGTAAGATATTTAAAAAAAAATTTACATTAAAATAAGAAATTTTTGAAAATTTTCCCATAAAAATAGGAAATTTTTGAAAAATTTCATATAAAAAAAGAAATTTTATAAAAAAAATAAGAAATTTTTGAAAAATTTCCTATAAAAACAAGAAATTTTTGAAAAATTTCCTATAAAAACAAGAAATTTTTGAAAAATTTCCTATTAAAATAAAAAATTTTTGAAAAAATTTCTTTAAAAATAAGACATTTTTTAAAAATTTCCTATAAAAATATGAAATTTTTGAAAAATTTCATATGAAAATAAGATATTTTTAAAAAATTTCATATAAAAATAAGAAATTTTTTAATAATTTTCTTTAAAAATAAGAAATTTCTGAAAAATTTCCTATAAATATAAGAAAATTTTGAAAAATTCTGTAAAAATTTAAAAAAAATATTGGACATTGTGTCATAAATTTAAAACATTAAACCATAATTGTATCATAGTAAAAATATTTCATAACATTTATATCTCAACATTTATAGCCTCATTTTAATTAATGTCATTGAATTCTTATATAATTGAATTGAAAATGTTAAACTTCCATAGAAGATTTTAAACTACAGATTAAAAATCTTAAGCGAAAAAAAAAAAATAAATAAATATAATAGAGCGATAAATGTAAGAAATCTTATTAAACCCACGACTTTTATTCTCCAAAAAGACAAACAACTGGGAAACGAACAATTAAATCAAATTTGAATACTTCCCACAAATTAACTGCAATCATCTCATCTACTTAACGTTTCATCAGCTGTGATATCTACAAAAAGTTATATATTTTTTTCAGTTTCATAAAAAGTTGCATTCATAACAATGAAATAATGAAATAAGCCAAAAATGTGAAAAATAGTGCAACTTTTCCTCCATTCCCTCTATTTAATTATAAGTTTTTTCGGTTTAATTGTTTTCAGTCATTTCGTTTCATGTCAAACCAACAACATCTGAGTTTGCTGCTGCTGTTGGTGTCTGGCTGCAACTTGCAATGAATTTCCAAAAAAAAAACACTTTCACTTGTTGTTTGATGCTCTTCAGTCCGTTTGATGAAATTGCATTTGTTAAAGTTGTAAAAGTGTAGAAATTGCTACCGTTTTTTCTAGTTGTTGGAGGAGGTGTTCATTAACAATGTTAAACGCTTGAATAGCGTCACTGAAACTGAAAACTGAAACGACTATGAAGCAAACTAATTAATTTTAAATAAAAATTCTAATACCATAATTAGACAACAATCGCTTAAGGGGACTAGATTGCTTTTTATAGAGAATTTTTTCAAAAAATCACTTTTTATCAAAATTTTTTAAAAATTCACTTAATAGGAAATTTTTAAAAAATTTCCTAATTTTATCGGTAATTTTTCAAAATTTTTTATTTTATAGGAAATTTTTAAAAATTTCATATTTTTATAGGAATTTATCAAAAATTTCAAATTTTAATAGAAAATTTTTCCAAAATTTCAAATTTGTATAGAAAATTTTTCAAAAATTTCTTATTTTTATTAGAAAATTTTCAACAAATTTCTTAATTTTTTAGGAAATTTTTTAAAAATTTCTTATTTTTATAGAAAATTTTCAAATATTAAATTATTTTCTAGGAATTTTTTTAAAAACATGTTGTTTTTTTAATAAAATTTTCAAACATTTCTTATCTTTATAGGAAATTTTTCAAAAATTTCTTATTTTTATAGCAAATTTCTTAGGAATTTTTTCAAAAATTTTTTATTTTTATAGAAAATTTTTCAAAAAATTCTTATTTTTATTGAAAATTTTCAAACATTTCTTATTTTTATAGAAAATTTTTCAAAAATTTCTTACTTTTATAGAAAATTTTCAAAAAATTTCTTAATTTTTTAGAAAATTTTTCAAAAATTAAATTTTTTTATAGGAATTTTTGCAAAAATTTATTATTTTTTTAGTAAAAATTTCAAACATTTCTGATTTTTATAGGAAATTTTTTAAAAATTTCTTATTTTTATTGGAAATTTTTCAAAAAAATCCTATTTTTATAGGAAATTTTTCAAAAATTTCATATTTTAATAGGAAATTTTTCAAAAATTTTAAATTTTTATAGAAAATTTTTTCACAATTTTAAATTTGTATAAAAAATTTTCAAAAATTTCTTATTTTTATTAGAAAATTTTCAAAAATTTCTCATTTTTATAGAAAATTTTTCAAAAATTTCTTATTTTTATAGAAAATTTTTTAAAAATTTCTTATTTTTATTAAAATTTTCAAACATTTCTTATTTTTAAAGGACATTTTTAAAAATTTCTTATTTTTATAGCAAATTTTTCAAAAATTTCTCATCTTTAAAGCAAATTTTTTAAAAATTTCTTAACTTTATTGGAAATTTCTCAAAAATATCTAATTTTTATAGGAATTTTTTCAAAAATTTCATATTTTAAAAGAAAATTTTTCACAAATTTCATATTTTTATAGGAAATTTTTTTAAAATTTCCTATTTTTATAAGAAATTTTTCAAAAATTTTTATTATTTTTATAGGAAAATTTTCAAAAATTTATTATTTTTATAGGGGGTTTTTAAAAATTTCTTGTTTTTATAGGATTTTTTTTTTAATTTCTTATTTTTATTGGAATATTTTCAAAAACTTCTTATTTTTATAAGAAATTTTTTCAAAAATTTCTTATTTTTATAGAAAATTTTTCAAAAATTTTTTATTTTTAGAGGAAATTTTTAAAAATTTTTATATTTTTAAGGGAAATTTTTAAAAATTTCTTATTTTTATAGAACATTTTTCAAAAATTTCATATTTTTTTTGTTATTTTAAAAAGGATTTTAATTTTTTTGAATTAAAGTTTAAAAATTTTAGACAAAATCCTAAGGCAATTTAACTTATTTTCGATTTCACTGTAGAGTGATTATGAATTAAGTGCTTAATTTTTATTTGGCTGACTGTTGGCAAACAGTCAAGACATTGAGCCATATATGAGTAACGAATTTAACTTATCTCTGGCAAGCGCCTAA
Organism: Stomorhina lunata; assembly: GCA_933228675.1. Taxonomy (NCBI): domain Eukaryota; kingdom Metazoa; phylum Arthropoda; class Insecta; order Diptera; family Rhiniidae; genus Stomorhina; species Stomorhina lunata. The sequence goes on along the minus strand of OW121740.1, from coordinate 122,556,321 downwards.
TACCATTAAAAGCTCCCTGTTTGTTAACTGAATTGTGACATTTTGTTATTAAGGTACTTTTACACTATCGGAAAGTCATTAGCAAGAAGTCATCAATTACTGTTTCTTCATGCTTAGGGATTACTTTTTACATATATATAATCTTTCAAGGATGAATGAATTTTGATACTGGCCAAATTGTTTGGTCAAATGACATTTACACATAGTGTAAAACTACCTTTTAAATATGAATGTCGATGACAGTTTTAATGTATGGCGAAAGCAAACTGTTCGCATTCAGGTGATTATGACCAAGTACTCGTATATGAATGTAATCTTGAACGTGTGTTTTAGCTTTTAGTGGGTGTAATTAAACACAATTAAATTAAAACTAGAGATTAAATTCACTTTCATTAAAACAATAATCGAACAAGTATTTAAGGTAGATAATAAGGCAGCTTAATTGTTAAGCCCTCAAAGTAATCATGGGAAAAATGCGAGCAATTTTCCAAATCTTATTGCCACTTTCTTAGGGCAATTGCAGGGTACAATGTCTGGTGGGTGTATTTCTTGGATTTTCATACGAAAAAGTTCATTGTCTTTGCCAGATCTACCCTTTTTGTGTGTGGTTGGTTTAGTTTCTTCCTTCTTTTTGTGTCTACAACAAAGTTTTAGACACAATTTTAAAAATCTTATAGGCAGTTTCTTAGGGCAAGCGGTTGGTACAAAGTCTGGTGGTTGTCTTTCTTGCTTTTTATTGGGAAAAGTTCATTGTCTTTGCCAGATCTACCCTTTTTTTGTGTGTTTGCTTAAGTTTCTTCCTCTTTCTTGTGTCTTCAACAAAGTTTTCTCATCATAATTTAATTTGAAAATTATATATTTGTTTTGCTTCTCTGCACAGCATTTGTCTGTTCATTTTTTAAATTTAATTGCATTTTATTATTATTTAATTTATTTAGTTATCAGTCCCCCATTGATGTACATTTTCTTAAATTTTTGTTAAAAAGTGACTGCATGTCAACTGCATACATTCATTGAATGGAAACAATCATTAATGGATTAATGACATTTACTGCGAACATTTAACAAACAATTTATCCTTAATCCCCCCTATGTGCACATCGAAAATCCCCTCTTACCCAACTCTTGATCACTTGACATTGTCATGTGTTGTTTGTTGAGTAAAAAAATAACAACAAACATCATTGAAAGACATCAGCTTTAAATGCATGGGGGATCCCCCCTCTACAACTGGAATGGTTGGCATTATTCATACTCATCGCATTCGTCTCCATTTCTATGGATTTGTTAAAAAGTGCAGGCGTCAAGTGTTGACACTTTTGCGCAAATGTTGATTTAATGTGAAAAAAATATATTTTTATATTTTTCTAGTTTTTACTTTAATCATTCATAAGTTTTTTTTTTGTTAACGTATTTTTTAAATCTAATACAATTTTTGTCTTTTTTTTTAAATTAAAATTCAAAATATGTGTTCATTGACTTAAGTGTCAATCATAGTGGGATTTTCTTCAATAACATGGTCAATGATTGTGATTTAAAGTTTTTTGTAACAAGTTTTTGACTTGTTTTTTTTTTTTTCTTTTTTGCAATATTAGAGAAGCGTTTTAATCGCCCTTGATTGTTGTGAGAAATATATTGGAATTATTTAAGATCAGACAAAGAAATTTTGTAACTTTTGTAGGAATTTTTTTTAAAAATTTCTTATTTCTATAGAACATTTTTTAAAAATTTCCTATTTTTATAGAAAATTTTCCTAAAATTTCCTATTTTTATAGGAAATTTTTCAAAAATTTCCTATTTTTATAGGAAATTTTTCAAAATTTTTCTATTTTGATATGAAAGTTTTCAAAAATTTCTTATTTTTATAGGAAATTTTTCAAAAATTTCCTATTTTGATATGGGAAATCTTTCAAAATTTTCTTATTTTTATAGGGAATTTTTCTAAATTTTCTTATTTTTAAAGAAAATGTTTCAAAAATATCCCACTTTTATAGGAAATTTTCAAAAATTTCGTATTTTTATAGGAAATTTTTCCCATTTTTATAAGAAATTTTTCAAAAATTTCCTATTTTTATGGAATTTTTTTTTTATAGGAATTTTTAAAAAATTTCTTAATTTTATAAATGAAAATTTTAAAAATTTCTTATTTTTCAAAAAACTTTCTACAAAAATATGGAGTTTTTAAAAAATTTTTATAAGAAATTTTTCAAAAATTTCCTATTTTTATGGAAATTTTTTTTTGTAGGAATTTTTAAAAAATTTCTTAATTTTATAAATGAAAATTTTAAAAATTTCTTATTTTTCAAAAAACTTTCTACAAAAATATGGAGTTTTTAAAAAATTGTCTATAAAAATAAAAAAATTTTTAAAAATTTCCTATAAAAATAAGGAAATTTTAAAAAATTTTCTAAAAAAAATAGGAAATTTTTGAAAAATTTCCTATAAAAATAAAAATGTTTGAAAAATTTCCTATGGATTTTTAAATTTTCCTATAAATATAAGACATTTTTGAAAATTTTTAATAAATATAGGACATTTTTGAAAATGTTCCTATAAGCATAGGAATTTTTTTTTAAATTTCCTAAAAATAGAAAATTTTTGAAAAATTTTCTAAAAAAATAGAAAATTTTTGAAAAATTTCCTAAACAAATAGAACATTTTTGAAAAATGTCCTAAAAAGGAAATTTTTGAAATATTTCTTATAAAAATATGAAATTTTCGAAATATTTCTTATAAAAAAAGAAGAATTTTTTGAAAAATTTCCTACAAAATAGGAAATTTTTGACAAATTTCATATAAAAACAGGAAGTTTTTGACAAATTTCCTATAAAAACAGGAAATTTTTGACAAATTTCCTTTAAGAATAGGAAATTTTTGACAAATTTCCTATAAAATAGGAAATTTTTGACAAATTTCCTATAAAAATAGGAAATTTTTGAAGAATTTCTATAAAACTAGGAAATTTTTGAAAATTTCTAATTTTTATAGGATATTTTTAAAAAAATTTATAATTTTTATAGGAAATTTTTCAAAAATTTCTAATTTTTAAAGGAAAATTTTCAAAAACTTCTAATTTTTATAGGAAATTTTTAAACAATTTCTAATTTTTATAGGAAATTTTTTAAAAATTTCTAATTTTTGTAGGAAATTTTTTAAAAATTTCTTAGTTTTAAAGGAAATTTTACAAAAACTTCTTAGTTTTATAGGAAATTTTTCAAAAATTTCTTAGTTTTATAGGAAATTTTTCAAAAATGTCTTATTTTTTAGGAAATTTTTCAAAAATTTCTAATTTTTATAGGAAATTTTTCAAAAATTTCTAATTTTTATAGGAAATTTTTAAAAAATTTCTAATTTTTATAGGAAATTTTTAAAAAATTTCTAATTTTTATAGGAAATTATTCAAAAATTTCTAATTTTTATAGGAAACTTTTATAACTTTTATAGGAAATTTTTCAAAAATTTTTAATTTTTATAGGATTTTTTTTTTTCAAAAATTTCTTATTTTTTATGAGATTTTTTTTGGTAATTTCATGATATTGTTTACCTTCCGCACTCCCAAGTGATAACAAAGTAATTAGTTTGTTGCATAACATAATTTTGTAACCATTTGAGACCATTATAACTCTTGCAAAGTCAGATGTATAATGTAAAACTGCTCACAACTACTATCTATTCCCAAAAGTAACCGAAACTCTTAACATTTTCCTTTTACATGGATGATGGCATGTATTACTTTTTGGCCCCTACAGGCATCTTGAACATCAAACAGAGTAAAAATAAATGGAAAACAATCACTATTTCTGACTACAACCACACGAGAATGGTACTACTACGATTACGAGTATCGTCATCATTAAACCACAGCTTTTCTGTAAAACTTAAAACTTTTCAGTTGCAAATAATTTTTAGTTGCATAAAATAAAAACAAAGTTGCTTTTACGAGTGTCTGTCCTTACGTTTGTCCGTCTGTCTGCCTTTATTTTGGTGGCATCTGCATCTTAAGACTAAAAAGATGAAAAATAGAGGAAAAGTATCTGTGCATAGTTGGATGGATGGATGTATTGGGGTTTTTAAGCAAATGCCTTTGAGAGTATTTTTATTTGTATTTGTTTAACTTTCTTACAATAATAAGACAAACACTTTCACTGTTTCTGTTTCATTTTATTTTTAGTATAAATCTTCTTAAAATTATATTATTTTTATTTTTTGCATTAAGTTGCAACTTTTGCTATTGCTGTTGCTTTCGAGCTCTTGCTTCTTTGGGTAGAGTTCGAGGAGGTTGCAAAGGCTGTGGCTGGTGCATAAGATAAAATGAATTTGGGTTGCAACTGAAACTTAAGCTCATTGAAATACTTATTTTAATACAGACTTATTTAAGTATACAGAAAACTACTATAGTATTATTATTATTATTATTTCTAGCTATAGTTGTTTTTGTTGCTTGATTTAATAAGCCTTTTTTAGTAATAAACTTACAACAATTTACTACAACAAAGTACACATTATAATCATTTATGCTACTGCTATAGCTTTAAATTAAACTCATTTAGTATTTGGTTTTTAAGTCATATAGTAAACTCTTTAAGTTCCCATTAGTCAGTTGTGATATGAGTTTATGTTGGGGCTGATAGGGCTTCAAATTATTTGCAATAAGTCCCAGAAATCTTATTTAATACTTTTGAGAATATAGTTACTTCATACCACAAATCATACAAAACTTAACTCTGATACTTTAAAAATACATAATTGGAATTAATATTTGTTGCTACTGTTTATTCGTTACTTTATTTGATTACACTGTGCTTAAAAATTATGAATCTGAGGATATTAGTTTTTTTATTTTTATATGAAATTTTTCAATAATTTCTTATTTTTATAGAAAATTTTTTAAAAAATTCTTATTTTTGTAGGAAATTTTTCAAAAATTTCTTGTTTTAAAGGAAATTTTTCAAAAATTTCTTCTTTTTATAGAAAAATTAAAAAAAAATTCTTATTTTTATAGGAAATTTGCTTAAATGATGAATACGCTGATGATATTCATTATTTTATTTTTATATGAACATTTTCAGTTTCTTATTTTTGTAGCACATTTTTCAAAAATTTCTTATTTTTATGGGATATCTGTCAAAAATTTATTTTTTGAGTTTCATATACAAAAAAAAAAAACGTAATAAATCCGTATCTTCTAAACTTTAAACCTGATTGCTAAGCCAAGCTTTCAGAATTTTGGATGTGTAATTACCCTGTGTTTACACAGAGTGTATTATAAGGCATCAAAATAGACCACCTCAGAAGTAAAAAAAAAACTTTTGAACCGTGAAAATTTTTTAAAAATTATCAATAAAAATAGGCAATTTTTTTTTTAATTTTTTAAAAAATAAGAAATTTTTGAAAAATTTTCTATAAAATTAGGAAATTTTTGAAAAAATTCCTATAAAATTAGAAAATTTTTGAATAATAACCTATAAAAATAGGAAATTTTTGAAAAATTTCCTATAAAAATAGGAAATTTTTGAAAAATTTCCTATAAAAATAAAAAATTTTTTAAAAATTTCCTATAAAAATAGGATATTTTTGAAAAATTTTCTATAAAAATAGGACATTTTTGAAAAATTTCCTATAAAAAAAGGAAATTTTGGAAAATTTTCCTATCAAAATAGGAAATTTTTGAAAAATTTCCTATAAAAATAGGAAATTTTTGAAAAATTTCCTATAAAAAAGGAAATTTTTGAAAAATTTGCTATAAAAAAGGAAATTTTTGAAAAATTCCTATAAAAAAGGAAATTTTTGAAAAATTCCTATAAAAAAAAAGGAAATTTTTTAAAAATTTCCTATAAAAAAAGGAAATTTTTTAAAAATTTCCTATAAAAAAAAGGAAATTTTTGAAAAATTTTCTATAAAAAAAAGGAAATTTTTGAAAAATTTCCTATAAAAAATAGGAAATTTTTGAAAAATTTCCTATAAAAAATAGGAAATTTTTGAAAATTTTCCTATAAAAATAGGACATTTTTGAAAAATTTGCTATAAAAAAGGAAATTTTTGAAAATTCCTATAAAAAAAGGAAATTTTTTAAAAATTCCTATAAAAAAAGGAAATTTTTTAAAAATTTCCTATAAAAAAAGGAAATTTTTTAAAAATTTCCTATAAAAAAAAAGGAAATTTTTGAAAAATTTCCTATAAAAAAAGGAAATTTTTGAAAAATTTCCTATAAAAAAATACGAAATTTTTGAAAAATTTCCTAAAAAAAATAGGAAATTTTTGAAAAAATTCCTATAAAAAAAGGACATTTTAGAAAAATTTCCTGTAAAAAATAGGAAATTTTTGAAAAATTTCCTATAAAAAATAGGAAATTTTTGAAAAATTTCCTATAAAAAATAGGAAATTTTTGAAAAATTTCCTATAAAAAATAGGAAATTTTTGAAAAATTTCCTATAAAAAATAGGAAATTTTTGAAAAATTTCCTATAAAAAATAGGAAATTTTTGAAAAATTTCCTATAAAAAATAGGAAATTTTTGAAAAATTTCCTATAAAAAATAGGAAATTTTTGAAAAATTTCCTATAAAAAATAGGAAATTTTTGAAAAATTTCCTATAAAAAATAGGAAATTTTTAAAAAATTTCCTATAAAAAATAGGAAATTTTTGAAAAATTTCCTATAAAAAATAGGAAATTTTTGAAAAATTTCCTATAAAAAATAGGAAATTTTTGAAAAATTTCCTATAAAAAATAGGAAATTTTGGAAAAATTTCCTATAAAAAATAGGAAATTTTTGAAAAATTTCCTATAAAAAATAGGAAATTTTTGAAAAATTTCCTATAAAAAATAGGAAATTTTTGTAAAATTTCCTATAAAAAATAGGAATTTTTTGAAAAATTTCCTATAAAAAAATAGGAAATTTTTGAAAAATTTCCTAAAAAAAATAGGAAATTTTTGAAAAAATTCCTATAAAAAAAGGACATTTTAGAAAAATTTCCTATAAAAAATAGGAAATTTTTGAAAAATTTCCTATAAAAAATAGGAAATTTTTGAAAAATTTCCTATAAAAAATAGGAAATTTTTGAAAAATTTCCTATAAAAAATAGGAAATTTTTGAAAAATTTCCTATAAAAAATAGGAAATTTTTGAAAAATTTCCTATAAAAAATAGGAAATTTTTGAAAAATTTCCTATAAAAAATAGGAAATTTTTGAAAAATTTCCTATAAAAAATAGGAAATTTTTGAAAAAATTCCTATAAAAAATAGGAAATTTTTGAAAAATTTCCTATAAAAAATAGGAAATTTTTGAAAAATTTCCTATAAAAAATAGGAAATTTTTGAAAAATTTCCTATAAAAAATAGGAAATTTTTGAAAAATTTCCTATAAAAAATAGGAAATTTTTGAAAAATTTCCTATAAAAAATAGGAAATTTTTGAAAAATTTCCTATAAAAAATAGGAAATTTTTGAAAAATTTCCTATAAAAAATAGGAAATTTTTGAAAAATTTCCTATAAAAAATAGGAAATTTTTGAAAAATTTCCTATAAAAAATAGGAAATTTTTGAAAAATTTCCTGTAAAAAATAGGAAATTTTTGAAAAATTTCCTATAAAAAATAGGAAATTTTTGAAAAATTTCCTATAAAAAATAGGAAATTTTTGAAAAATTTCCTATAAAAAATAGGAAATTTTTGAAAAATTTCCTATAAAAAATAGGAAATTTTTGAAAAATTTCCTATAAAAAATAGGAAGTTTTTGAAAAATTTTTCAAAAATTTCTTATTTTTATACGAAATTTTTAAAAAATTTCTTAATTTTATATGATATCCGTCAAAAACTTGGCTCTGATTGGACATTTGAACGCCCTTTATAGGGTTTTTTGTTCTAGCACAGTGTTACTAAATTGACTCAAATAAAATTGCAGAAACTTAATTAAAAAACTAATAGCAAAAGAAAACTTCGAAAGAAAAATATTTTTATTACATTATACAAGTACAGATAGTTTTCATTTAATTCCGCATACCAGAGAAGATGATGATGGTTTTTTTTTTTCAATTCGTTTATTTTTATTTTTTTGATGGGACGATGACGTTGATGGTGAGCTTGTGGAAATCTCTTTTTACACTTACATACATTTGTATGTATAAACTGTTACATATCATAAATGACATAATAAAGTACCTACACATGAATATTGCTTTTATAATATAATGATTTTATAAAAAAAATCTTTAAAAAAACTAATGAACTTCGGTGACCTTATAAAACGTTTATAAATATAGGCAATGATTTGCTTGGGGTTTTTTATGGATTTTCTAAATTATAGGGAAATTTATAATTTTATAAATGAATAAGCAGAAGAAAAACATAGTTTAGCTGATGTTTTATAATGTCATGGAACCTAAGCAAGAACCAATTCTTTGAAAAGGGTTTGGTGTTCATGAAGTAAAAAGGACTTACTCCAGGAAAATTTGTTTGCGCAAGTTTGCGCAATCAAACCTACACTGTATGACTTATTTAAGCTTAGTTAACTTGATTGTGTGTCATTTATTTAAAGATAAACTTAAGAATCTAAGGCCTTTTCACTTCCTAATCTTTAAACTTCTTTACTGTTAATTTAAAATTAATTTTCTTCTGTTTCCAATCATTTCAAACTCAATCAAAAATGGTAAATCAAAACCGTTTGATGGTTGATTTGTAAAATTATTGTATTGCAACCATGATATCAGTTATTCGATTTAAAATTCAATTGAATTTGAAAAAAAAAAGTTATTCAAATTAGCTGTATTTCGTAATAATACAACAATTATATTCTTTCTTATTTCCCCTTCCATTTCTTTACTTTCTTTAACAGTTACACTACAATTCGAACATTTTTCCACATTATGACATAGAGGAATTTTTCTGGTACAAACAACGCATGCGCAACATTTTTTCTTCATCAAACAAAACGAATTGCATTGAATGCAAAAGTAATGGAATGGGTAAGTGATTTAATAATAACTAGATACTTTTCGTTGTATATCAAAGTAATTTAGAGAGTGTGTACTTTTACAGTTGCAATTATTTTTAATTTCTTGTATTTTTCTTTATTTTTATGCAATTTGTAGAATATTTTTACAAAAACTGCATTTTTGTCTGCAATTTTTTTTTTTGTTAAGTAGATGGGAGTTATTTTATTGAAATTTATTATAACTTACCCTTTCCTCGTTGTTATGTGATTGTGGAATGTATGAGTGAAATGATGTAGTAAACTGCAAGTGAAAAAATTAGAAAAAAAAGAAAATTAATATTTATGGTTTATAATAATATAAATTAGATAATAAAAGAAACATTTTCAAACTAACGGTATTTTATGCGAAAAAAATTATATAAATGTTGAAATTTAACAAAAAACAAGTAAGAAAGTGCTATAGTCGGTCAAGCTCGACCATACGATACCCTTCACCACTAGAGTGAAAGGTGTTATTTTTCCTGTGTAAAGACAAATATTTGCAAAATTTTCCCATTATACAAACTTTTTCTCAAAACTTATATATTTAAGCTGTTTCCGTCATTTGGACTTATATGAGAGCTAGGGTGAAATGTGGACCGATTATCTCGAAATTTGGCAAATTGGTTACGGTTGTTACGGTTGTGCAAAAAATAAACTAAAAATTCTCATTATCTTTAGATTTACGAGCGTTTTAGTAATTATACCCTTCACCACCATAGGTGGAAAGGGTATTATAAGTTTGTGCTGATGTTTGTAACGCATAGAAATATTTGTCTTAGACCCACCTTTTAGTATACCAATAGACTTAGAATCACTTTCTGAGTCGATTTAGCGATGTCCGTCCGTCCGTCCGTCTGGCTGGCTGGCTGGACCCCCATGAAAACCTTGTAATCAAACTACAGGTCGCAGTTCTAAAGATAATTTGATGAAATTTGGCACAGATAATTTTTTTTATAATGGGACCATGGCTATTGAACTTGGTCAAAATCGGTCCATTATTTATGGTACCTCCCATAGGTCCCACTTCCCGGAATTGCTATATTGGCCACAAATATCAATATTTTTTCATGAAATTTAAAACAGATACTGCTTATGTATACTTAAATCACTGTACCAAATTTCGTTGAAATCGGTCCACATTTGACCATAGCTCCCATACAAATTCTTCTTCAAAAACGCACTAAATGAGACAAAAAATCACTAAAACGCCCGTAAATCTAAAGATAATGAAAATTTTGAGTTTATTTTTTGCATACATAATTTTTGGAACAACTGTAATCAATTTGCCAAATTTCGAGATAATCGGTCCACATTTGGCCCTAGCTCTCATATAAGTCCAAATGACGGAAACAGGTTGAATATATACGTTTTGAGAAAATGTTTGTATGATGGCAAAATTTAGCAAATATTTGTCTTTATACAGGAAAAATAACACCTTTGACCTTAGTGGTGAAGGGTATCGTATGGTCGGCTTGACCGACTATAGCGCTTTCTTACTTGTTTTTGTCTCATTTAGTGCGTTTTTAAAGAAAAGTTTGTATGGGAGCTATGGTCAAATGTGGACTGATTTTAACGAAATTTGGTAAAGTGATTTAAGTTTACATAAGCAGTATTTGATTTAAATTTCATGAAAAAAATATTGATATTTGAGGCCAATATATCAATTCCGGGAAGTGGGACCTATGGGAGGTACCATAAGTAATCGACCAATTTTGACGAATTTCAATAGCCATAGTCCTATTATCAAAAAAATGACCTGTGCCAAATTTCATCAAATTATCTTTAGAACTTCTACCTGTAGTTTGATTACAAGGTTTACATGGGGGTCCAGCCAGCCAGTGGGATGGACATCCCAAAATCGACTCAGAAACTGATTCTAAGCCTATTGGTATACTAAAAGGTGGGTCTAAGACAAATATTTCCATGCGTTACATACATCAGCACAAACTTATAATACCCTTCCCACCTACGGTGGTGAAGGGTATAATAAATTTAGAAAATCAATGGTAAAATTATGGCATTCGCTATAGATCAAAGTCCCTGACGACCGACGCAGAGTGGTTTGAAACATAAAGAATTTTTATATTTTTATACCCTTCACCAGCATAGGTGGAAAGGGTATTATAAGTTTGTGCTGATGTATGTAACGCATAGAAATATTTGTCCTTTTAGTCTACCAATAGGCTTAGATTCACTTTCTGAGTCGATTTAGCGATGTCCGTCCATCTGTCCGTCTGACTGGCTGGACAATATAATTCAATAAAATTTGGCACAGATCATTTTTTTGATAGTAAGACTATGGCTGTTGAAATTCGTCAAAATCAGTCCATTATTTATGGTCCCATACATCCCACTTCCCGGAATTGATATATTGGCCACAAATATCAATATGAACAAAAATTACTATATCAAATTTCATTGAAATCGGTCCACATTTGATCATAACTCCCATACAAACTCTTCTGTTAAAACGCACTAAATAAGACAAAAATCACTAAAACGCTCGTAAATCTGAAGATAATGGAAATTTTGAGTTTATTTTCTGCATACGTAATTTTTGAAACAACTGTAATCAATTTGCCAAATTTCGAGATAATCGGTCTACATTTGACCCTAGCTCTCGTATAAGTCCAAATGGCGAAAACAGCTTAAATATATAAGTTTTAAGAAAATGTTTGTATGATGGCAAAATTTAGCAAATATTTGTCTTTATACAGGAAAAAGTACCTTTGACCTTAGTGGTGAAGGGTATCGTACGGTCGGGCTTGACCGACTTTAGCACTTTCTTACTTGTTGAAGTTTGACTTTAAATTTCTAAAAACCTGTACAAGGTACATATATAAATGTTTGTTTGCAGTAATAAAGTTTTTTTTATTGTTTATGTAAAACAATTTAAATAATTAAAAAAAATTAAAGCTAACTGACCATTTTTTGCAATCAAATTATGGAAAATGGAAATTTGTCGTTTTTTATAAAATCCAATTTTCTGGATTCGTTTGAGAATTAACGCTAGTTTTTATTTTTGAAGCCTAAAGAGAATATATAACTGCATTTTAGAAAGTTTCAAAACTGGCATGGCTTTTTTGTTATATCTTCGAAAACACAAAAAATTTCTTAAAAATTTGACAAATTTCGGTCAATGCTGTACGTAGAGTGAATGTTGTACTGACTTAAAATATTTTTTTAAATCATTCTAGAACCCCTTTCTCCACAAATATATAATAAAACATTAACTTTTAATAAAAAAAACTTCATAGAAAAAAGTGAAAAAATTTATACCATCTTTTTGGGAAAAAATGCACTTTTTTTCGATCTGCGAAAAATATTTGACTTTGAAGATTTCTCAACATAAAACGGTTCAAGATATCTAAACACGGTTTTATATCTTTCACGGTTTTATTTCCTAAACTGTTGGCTATATGTCAGTATTTTTTAACAAATTATCGGCTTAATGTCGAATGCACCATGGGTCAAAAACTAAAAAAAGTCGAAGAAAAAATTTTTATTTTTTTTTATTTTTGAACTAAAATAACTTTAAAGCCATAATAGCTATTCGGTGAAGTAAGCTCATTTTTTTCGTTTCAAGCTCATTTAAAAATATACAAAACCATATTCGAGAACAATTGGACCATGTGCAAAAGCTTTTTTACTTCTGAGGTGGTCTATTTTGACGCCCAATAACATACCCTGTGTAAACACTGGTTAACCTTAAATCCCAAATTCGGAAAGATTGGGTCCTCCTTAATAATTTTCTCATACATTCTAATGCAATCAGACTTACAGTTTAGAAGATACGGATTTATTACCACTTTTTCTTAATTTAAATCAATGTGCGATGGCCCAAAATTTTGAACCCCTTTGTAAAGAGAAAAATAGTATTTTTCGTTCCAGCGAAATGTTAAAGTGGAACTAAAAATAAAAATTCTAAGGAGTTCTTTTGAAGTTATAGCAATTTTTATCTGAACTCCTTTGTATGTGGAAAATCGTCTTAGAATTTCATTTGAATCAGGATATATATCCAGGATATATTTAAATATGCAAAAATATGCATATGATTTCTTCATCATGAACAAGTTGCGACTATAAGCTTTAGTTGGAAACTAATTTTGTAAGCTCCTTTGTATGTGGAAAATTGCCTTAGAATTTCATTAGAATCAGGATATAAATCCAGGATATATTCAAATATGCAAAAATATGCATATGATTTCTTCATCATGATAAAGTTATGACCATGGAGCTGTAATTAGAGACCAATTTTGTAAGCTTAATTAAACGAAATAAGTTCCAGTTCCAGCAAATTTTAAGAAAATTAAATATATAAAAGGGAATTAAAAATAAAAAATCTATGGAGTTGTTTTGAAGTTATAGCAATTTTTCTCTGAACTCCTTTGTATGTAAAAAATCGTTTAAGAGTTTTTTAAGGATCTGGTTATATTTCCGCGATATATTCAAATATGCAAAAATATGCATATGATTTCTTCATCATGATTAAGTTACGACTTTAAGCTTTAATTGGAGACCAATTTTGTAAGCTTAATTCATAAACGAATAAAGTTCCAGTTCTAGCGAAATCTTAAGAAAGTGAAATATATAAAAGGAAACTAAAAATAATAAATCTATGGAGTTTTTTTAAAGTTATAGCAATTTTTCTCTGAACTCCGTTGTATGTGGAAAATCGTCTAAGAATTTCATAAGAATCAAAATATATATCCACGATATATTCAAATGTGCAAAAATATGCATATGATTTCTTCATCATGATATAGTTATGGGTTTAGGGTTTAATTGGAGGCAAATTTTGTAAGCTTAATTCATAAACGAAAATGTTTCAGTTCCAGCGAAATCTTAAGAAAATGAAATATATAAAAGGGAACTAAAAATAAAAAATCTATGGAGTTGTTTTAAAGTTATAGCAATTTTTTTCTGAACTCCTTTGTATGTGGTAAATCGTCTTAGAATTTCCTTAGAATCAGGATATATTCAAATTTGCAAAAATATGCATATGATTTCTTCTTCATAATAAAGTTGCGACTTTAAGTTTTAGTTGGAAACCAATTTTGTAAGCTTAATTCATACACGAAAAAAGTTATCCCATATCTAATATATAAAATTTTTCTAATTTCTAAGAAAATTTCATGGCAATTGGATATTCCAAAAAATTGTTTATATATTATCAATAGTAGCCTTTAAACTCTTCATTTCTCACACGTATTTGCATAAATATCTAAGTTTATTATTTAAATATGCCTAAAACTTCCTAGAATATAGACTTATCAAGTTCTAGAACCATCAATTGACAATTTTTAACTAAGTTAATCCAAGCAAATAAAAGCTAAGCAAGTCTGTTGACTTTTCAGAAGAAAGCTACACATTAGGACTGAAATAATTATTTTCGTTTATAAAAAAAGTTAAATAAATTTGTCTCTAATTAATGGCAAAAGGGTTAACTTTATACCGATGAGAAATTATATGCATATTTTTGCATATTTCCATTTTCCTGGAAAGTTTTTAACCTCAACAAAGTTATGTACAAGTAAGTTTTTTAATGCTTAATAACTCACAAGAATAAAGAGTTATAGATTTTAAGAGCTAACTATCGACAATATATAAAAAAAAATCGTATTTTGATTTTTCAAAAAAAAGTTATGTATTTGGTATGGGATAACTGTTTTCGTTTACAAAATATGGTTACAAAATTGGTCTCTAATTAAAGCTTAAAGTCTTAATTTTATCATTATGAAGAAATCATATGCATATTTTTGCATATTTCAATATTTTCCTGGAAAGTTGTTAACCTTAACAAAGTTTTGTACAAGTAAGTTTTTTTGTAATGTTTAATAACTCACAAGAATGAAGAGTTATAATAGAGTTTAAGAGCCAACTATGGACAATATATAAAAAAAAATCGAATACCCAATTGTTATGAAATTGTTTTGATTTATTACAAAAATTTATATATTTGGCATGGGATAACTTTATTCATTTACAAAGTATAGGTACAAATTTGGTCTCTAATTAAAGCTTAAAGTCTTAACTTTATTATAATGAAGAACTCATATGCATATTTTTGCATATTTCAATATTTTAAGCAATGTTTGTAGAATGACAAACTGCTTCAAATATATCATAAAACTCTCAAAAATTAAAACAAACTGGCGAATATTCAATAGTTTAGGGGGATAATAATGTCAATACATTATTCGTTGATTTTGCTATCTTCGAAAATAATCTAATTACAAAATATCATACGAAATCTTGCCTTTAATAAATTGCAATAGACCCCAAAAACATTAAACAATTCAGATCTAAAAATTTCAACATCTATTGCCCATAATTCAAAATCAAACCCTTGCGAAAAAAAACTAAATATTTGATTTGAACATTTGCATTCAAAATCCGTAATTCATTTTGGCTGTTTTGTCATTTTGCCTATAAATCTCCCAAATGAATCTTAAAATCGTTTTAAAACCAAAATGAATACAAAAAAAAACTTCTTTAAATACTTTTACGTGAGTTGAATTCAGGTCAATTGTCAGTATTTTTTGTATCTATGGTTTGTTAATTTCATTTGTTTATTCATTTTTCAATATTATAATTTTTTTTTCTTAGTTATTTATATTTATCATTCTGCATAATTGCAATTTTTAGTTTATGACTCTGATTTGTTTAACGATTTTAAAGTGCAATCAATCGCTTGACAACAAAATTATTGAGAAATTTATGGCTGTTTTTCGAAATTTTTTTTATGAATATCAAAACATGTTTGATTTTTTCTTATTTAATTTTGAGTTATGTTTTTTTGTAAATTGGGTTTTTGATCCCAAAATAAAGAAATCGGATAAGATGTAAAATGTAAAATGTAAATGTAAAATGATGCCTAAACTTCATGAGAAAATGAAAAGGTTAATGAACTAAATTTTGTATTATTTGTATTTTTAATATAAAATAGATGGAAATTGTTAAAAAGTTTACAGAAGAAATATTAGATATCAATAGCTTAAAATTCAAATTGACAACTGAATCTGTATTATGTCAACTTGACACAGCCTTGTTAGCAATTTGGTATCATATTAGTTCAATCATATATCTTGTATGTCAATGATGAGTACGAACTTTTCCTCAGAACCATAAAAACGGGATAATATAGAGTAAGTGCTGGTAATGTGCTATATTTTTTAGTCGATATTTTTTGGTCGATATGTAAATATCTCTTAGACTAATTTAAGTTCCATTCTTGTGAGATTATATTTAAAAAATTAGCTTGTAAAAAACTCTGTCAACATTCACAAATTTGGAGAAAAATCTGAAAATATGCACTAGATTTTTTAGACACAATAAAGTTAAGACTTCAGTCCCTAATTAGAGACCAATCTGGTTAGCTTATATTATAAACAAACAAAGTTATTTAAGAGCAAATGTGTAAATTTGTTTCATATAAATCAATAAACTTACAACATTTTGAGAAATAATGCAAAAATGATTTTTGACACAAAAAAGTAAATACTTTAGCTTTTAACTAGAGACTAATTTGGTTTCCTTGTAATTATGGTAATTTTAGACATATTCAAAATTTAGCGCAAAATTTATAAATATGCAAAATTATGCATTTGGTTTTTTAATCACAATTAAGCTAAGACCTTATTTTTTAACTAAATATAATTTTCGTGTCTTTAATCTATAATAGACAAAAGTTATGAAACACGGACTTACGTGTAATTATTTATGTTATAAATGAAAAAAGTTATTTAAGATCAAATATTTCATTTTTTTCAACATTTTGAGGAATAATGCAAAAATATGCATGTGATTTTTTTGACACACACAAGTAATTACTTTAGCCTTTAATTAGAGACCAATTTGGTTTCCTTATAATTATGGTAATTTTAGAGATATTCAGACTCATTAGAAATTTAACGCAAAATTTAAAAATATGCAAAAATATGCATTTGGTTTTTTAATCCAATTTAAACTAAGGCCTTATTTTTTAACTAGATATAATTTTCGTTGCTTTAATCTATAAACGACATAAGATATGAAACACCGACTTACGTGTAATTATTTTTCAATGAAATTCCTTTAAAATCTGCCAACAACACAAAACAAATTTAGGCAATGGCTTTAAAACATGATAACTCATCATTCTTCTAAGAAATATTTGAAAAACTAACTTGTAAAATGCTTTGTCTACTTTCACAAATTTAGAGGAACAATGCAAAAATATGCACGTGATTTCTTGAAAATAATTAAGTATAGATTTTAACCATTATTTAGACATCAATGTGACTACCTTATGTTATAAACGAAAAAAGTTATTTAAGACCAAATATTTAATTTTTTTTTTTGTCAACATTTTGAGGAATAATGCAAAAATATGCATGTGATTTTTTGACACACAAAAGTAATTACTTTAGCCTTTAATAGAGACCAATTTGGTTTCCTTATAGTTATGGTAATTTTAGACATATTCAGACTCATTTGATATTTAGTGCAAACTTTACAAATATGCAAAAATATGCATTTGGCTTTTTAATCACATTTAAGCTAAGGCCTTAATCTTTAACTAGTTATCATTTTCGTTGCTTTATTCCATAAACGACAAAATTTATGACACACATGTATTTATTTTTTTTTCATAAAATTTCTTTAATATTTGCCAACAGCACAAAACAAATGTAGGTAATGGTTTTAAAACTTAATAACTCTTCATTCTTCTTAGAAATATTTGAACAACTAACTTATAAAATACTTAGTCAACTTTCGCAAGTTTAGAGGAATAATGCAAAAATATGCATCCGATTTCTTGAAAACAATAAAGCTTAGACCTTAGCCATTAATTAGAGACTTATTTGGTAACCTTATTTTATAAACGAAAAAAGTTATTTAAGATCAAATATTTAATTTTTTTTTCTGATACGCCAAATAAATTTCTAAAATACAGGGTGTTTAAAATAAATTGGTTAAAAATTATCGATAGAAGTCTCAAAAACTTATTGACTCTCCATTCTGTATGATTTTACACATATTTACCTCATTAGAAATTTTGCACAAAACTTACAAATATGCAAAAATATGCATTTATTTTTTCAATCACAATAAAGCTAAGACCTGAGCTTTTAACTACAGACTAATTTCGTTGCTTTAGTCTATAAGCAAAAAATGTCATACCGCCTTATATCTTACCATTTTTTCCATACATTTTTTTAATATTTGAAGATAATGCATAAGAAATTTAGTAAGGATTTTTATTAAAATTTATAATTTTTTTAAAACTTAATAACTCTTTATTCTTCTTAGCAATATTTGAAAACCTAACTTGTAAAATAATTCGTCAACTTTTACAAATTTAGAGGAATAATGCAAAAATATGCACGTGATTTCTTGAAAACTTTTAAGTATAGACTTTAACCATTATTTAGAGACCAATGTGGCTACCTTATGTTATAAACGAAAAAAGTTATTTAAGATCAAATATTTTATTTTTTTCTGATAAGTCAACTCAATTTCTAAGACATAGGTAGGGTGTTCAAAATAAATTGATTATAAATTATTGATAGAAGACTCTAAAACTTATTTACTTTTCAGTCTTTATGATTTTAGACATATTTACCTCATTTGAAATTTAGCGCAAAATTCATAAGTATGCAAAAATATGCAAATGCTTTTTAAACCACAATAAAGCTAAGACCTTAGCATTTAACTGGTGACTAATTTAGTTGCTTTAATCTATAAACGAAAAATGTAACACCGACTTATGTCTTAGAATTTTTTTCAAGAGAATTTTTTTTAATATTTGGAGACAAAACAAAACAAATTTAGATACGATTTTTTAACAAAATTTAAAATTTTGTTTGAGCACACAAATTTTTTTATAGTTTATAATGTTTCTAAGACAAAACTGTGTAACTTACTGATATAATATATTAAATTTTCAGAAGAACTTATTGTTAGAAAAACTTTATTTTGGTTACTTTTAAAGAACTTTTATTAAATAGAAACCATAACTTAATTTTAATCATTAATTTAATTTCTAACCACCAAATCATTAATTTTTTCTTTCAAGGAAATTCATAAATGTTTAATAGCCCTAAAAATTGTAGTTTTATTTTACAAATCAAAGCCCTTCATTACGTGTTCACCAAATAATTTATTAACTATTTGTTAGATCTGCTCGGAGGGATTTAGGTAAAAACTATTAATTTGTTATAATTTACACTTTGTTATTGTATTAATTTAATTGTTTTTTGGTTTAAAGGCATTTTGATGTTTATTTAATTTACATACAACAACTAATACAAATTGTTTTTATATTTAAACAATTTATGTTAAGATCTCAGCCAATAGTCAAGGTAAACCAGAACAATTGACTTTACGTTAGAACCAGATAAAAATCAATTAAATGGAATTGTTGGCAATAAATTTTCTAAATAAAATAGTTAATCATTATAATTTGTTAAGTGGTTTTAAGAAAGAAATATATAATTTATTTGCCTAAGTTCATAAATGTTTAAATTTTTACTAGATGTTGAAAGGTACCCGGTTTTGCCCATGTTTTCTAACGGTTCAAGTTTTTACACAAGATCCCTTAAAAACAGGGATCGTAACTGTTATAACTTTTATCGTAAAAGTCAGAAAATAAAAGTTATTTTTTGACTTTTATTTTTTCGAGCAGAAATAAAAGTTATTTTTTAACTTTTTTTTGATAAAATATAACAGTTATTTTTGACTTTTATTTTTTCAAGCAAAAATAAAAGTTATTTTTTAACTTTTATTTTTTCGAGCAAAAATAACAGTTATTTTTGATTTTTATTTTTTCGAGCATGAATAAAAGTAATTTTTTGACTTTTATTTTTTCGAGCAGAAATAAAAGTTATTTTTTAACTTTTATTTTTTCGAGCAGAAATAAAAGTTATTTCTGTAATCAATTTGCCAAATTTCGAGATAATCGGTCTACATTTGACCCTAGCTCTCATATAAGTCCAAATTACGGAAATAGCTTAAATATATATTTTTTGAGAAAATGTTTGTATGATGGCAAAATTTAGTAATTATTTGTCTTTATATAGGAAAAAGAACGCCTTTAGCCTTAGTGGTGAAGGGTATCGTATAGTCTAGCTTTACCGACTACAGCACTTTCTTACTTGTTTTTAAATAAAAGTAAGTATACCCTACACCTATCCTACTTAAAAACTAATCTCAAAAGTTACACAACATCAAGGATTTTGTTAATGTGAGGGAGGGGCAACTCCATCTGCTGTGGTCCTATTGTTTTTTTCTAATTTATCACTATATCTTTATACTTTTTGAATGGCGCCATTTATTTCTTCTCTTACTTAAATAATTTTTTTTTTTTTTTTTTTTTGATGCAATAAATTACTTTTCCCCGCTATTACAATTAAATGAACACTTGCATTTGAAAGAACAAAAATATTTATAACATATTTTTTTCCGCACTAAATATTTCATCATAATGCAGGTGAATTGTAATTCTTGAGAACATTTCTAAGAACTTGTTAAAAATATTTATATATTCATACTCGTTATATCTATTAAACACACCTTTAATTTACAAGATAAATATTTAAATGTTGAGGCAAAAAAAAAAATAAAAGATTTAATGATACTTGAATACAGTTAGGGCAAATTATTAATACACTTATTTAAAAATATCAAGTTGCCAAGCCAAATTTTAAATTTTACAAAACTGAACCGGAATTGCACCAAGAACTTAAGCTCAACTGAGCCTTAATCTCAAACAAACTGAAACTGAATCCAAATGAGATTCTAAACTTGATCCTAAACATAACGAGCCTTAACAAGAACCGAAAACTGAAACATTAACTAAAACTCAAAGCGAACCAAAAACCTTAAACTTATGGTTAACTTGAAGTGAAACTAAAACTTTACCTACCCAGACAGCATTTAGAAGATTATTTTTTGAAAAATCACCAAAAAGAGTCTTTTTCGACCAGTTTGGAAGACCAAAAAGTGATTTGTCGTCTGAGCGATTAAAAAACAAGTCGAAGAAGATTCGCGCTTATGCTTTAAAACTTACTGTTTAGAAATACAATAACAAAAAGTATATCAATTCAAAATCAAGCATTTAAGGGATTGAAATTCGACAATTTGTAACGCTATTTTGCAATTAGATTTTGCAGAGTTACTCCTATAGTGTTGGTTTGTTTTTAAAATACTATTAACCGCGCATAGATAGTGGGTGATGTAGCTAAGTGGGTTAGCACGCCGAGTATTTAACATAAGATATTATTTTTAGCCTGAGTTCGATACCCGGTCGCAGCCGTCGATGAAATATAAATAAAATAACAACATACATATGTACAATTGTAAAACCAATGTTACTTTTTTTTAAATCAACTGAATAAACAATCAAAATTGAGTCAAAAATGGCTCGTAAAAGACTCATAAGCGGTTCAGAAAGGTGTTCATAGAAGATTCTCTCATGGGAGTCGCGGCTAGGATACTATTTTCTCCCGAAGGCACAGTCTTTTTCGAATCGAAAATGATAGCATATTCGATTGTTTTAATCGTCCGCGGCAGTCGAAAAAGAGTCAAATATGATGAGAAAATAACAAAAATGCTGACTGGGTACATACTAATCATCATTTAGACGCATACGTACAATGTGCGGTGCAGACAATAATAAGCCTTTATACCCTATTCTATCTATTCGATCTGTCCAAATAATTCTTTTTGATTAAATGGATTTTACAATATCTTCAACTTGATCGAGTTATACAAGTTTCCGCATTGCTCGACAAAAACTTCTCTGGACTAAAGTTCTGATCCAAAAGTAGGCCTTAGAATAAATAGTCTTGTAGATGTTTTCTTCTGTTTCTTAATAATAGTTATATACCCTTTCCACCTATGCTGGTGAAGGGTATACCACAATAGGTGGAAAGGGTATATTGAAGTATACCGATCGGCTCAAAATCACCCCCTGAGTAGATTTAACGATGCCCATATAAGCTTGTGATCAAAGTGCAAACAGATATTAATTTAATTTGGACCCGGCGCTGCCTAGGTTGATTGTAAAAGATTTTTTATTATAACTGTGTTACCCCTTTCTTTAAAAACTAACAATTGTGTAATATTTTTTATTAATTTAATAATTTTTCTTTATTTCTTACCCTTTTGTACCTACGGGTCACACCTTAACATAATGTCAAAATTTCAAAAAAAAATCGGCACGCTAGTTTCGGCGCGCATAAATATCAAAAAACGTATAGACAGACAAACAGACGCGAATATTTTTGATTTATGTGACCCGGTCTATGTAAATGGTGGCTTATGACTCAAAAACAAAATTTCGAAAAGTAAGCTAATTTTTCGAAAATTTTAGATCATCAAAAAAACTATCAAAAACCGTCAAACAATCGTTAAATAGTAATCAAATAACAGTCAAACAATAGCCAGTCAATCGTAAAATAATTACGAACAATCATCAAAAATCATTCAATCATCAAACAACCATCAAACAATCGTCAAACAATCATTAAATATTCATGAAACATCTTCAAACAATTGTCAAACAACCGCCAGTTAACATATTATCAAACAATAATCATATATTATCAAAATACGTGTAGCCGTTTTCCGATTTTAGATAAAAAAAAGAGGGCGTAAAAGTGGGCATGGTCAATTTCTCTTTATGTAGAATACTATCTTGGACTAAGACAAACATTTAGAAAAATTTACTATCTTCATCGGTCCAGTCGTTCTCAAGTGATGTAATTTTAAGTTCCTTCTTGTTCCACTTTCAAAAAATATAAAAAGCGAAAAACTTTCCTATTGTAAGAGAATATCTACATTTAAAACTTTAATTAATTAGGTTTAGTCGGTTTGATCTTATCATCCATAATTGTTCTTTGAATATTTTACTTATGTGGGAGGGGTCACGCCCACTTGAGATTAAAAAAAAACGGTTTATTTTACCCAACGATCGCTTCTTAACATACTGTCAGAAAAATCGGTCAGCTCGATCATCGATATTTGTCATTTTTAATATATGACTTATATGGGAGTGGTCACACCCACTGAACCGCTAGTTTCGGCGCACATTATTATCAAACAGTCCCGAAAATTTTTGTATACAAATTTTGTTTTTAATCGAAAAATTATAAGATATAATGTGTAGTTTTCGCTCTGTCTAGAATTAGGGATAATCCTCCTGATGAGATGGTCTAACCAACCTTCGAAACGCATCGAGGAAAGGTTTCCCACCAACATTTTTTGGTTTTATCAAAAAACTATTTATGACAATAATAAATAATTGTAGTAAATTGGGATCTTAGTGCAATACACTACAGTAAAACTTTTTAATTAAATGTTTGACGTCTCAAAAATTTTGAAGAACCCATTTTGAAAAATTTTAACTTTGGAAAAAGTAAAATAACTTTTGAAATTGTAAACCGATATCAATGAGTAATATCTCGTTTTTTTCTATATAGAAGCATTAAAACACTGTATAAAACAATATAGGTTTTTATAGGAAAAAGTTGAATTAAATGCTTTTGATTTTTTAAGATTACGAAAAAAATAAAAAAGTGAAACTTTTGATAAAAACTAACCTAATTTCTTAGAATATAAGCCCTATGTATACAGCTTGTAAAAGCTTAATCCCTTGACTTTCCAAAACTGTTTAAAATTTTAAAATCACTCTGAAAATGTGCGAGTTGGAGGTACTATGACCTAACCGAAAACAGATTTTTGCGAATATCTCGAAATTTTGCATGTGTTTCGAAATCCTTGAAAGTGGTATTTGTATGTCTTCACCTAGGCCTTTCCAAGTTTTTCCTAATTTGTGATCTATTAAGCCTAAATTAGCGCAGAAATTCTCCAAGCTCTTTTTCATATACCTAGACGTCTTATAACACAGTACGACAGTGGTTGGTACACATGAGAAATGTTAACAAAATATGAAAATAGGCTTAAAATAAAGAAATACGTGTCTCGGCGTTTTGCTGTAGCATGTCAGAATTTTAAGAAAATCAATTTTAAAGATTCGTAGGACTTGTTGGGACTTGTTTGTCGTTTTTGTTGACTGGGATTATGATACCTCCTTTGTCCTTATGTGCTCATTTATCCAAACTTTTAACAAGTAAGAAAGCGCTATAGTCGGTCAAGCCGACCATACGATACCCTTCACCACTAAGGTCAAAGGTGTTATTTTTCCTGTATAAAGACAAATATTTGCTAAATTTTGCCATCATACAAACATTTTCTCAAAACTTATATATTCAACCTGTTTCCGTCATTTGGACTTATATGAGAGCAAGGGTCAAATGTGGACCGATTATCTCGAAATTTGGCAAATTGATTACAGTTGTTACAAAAATTATGTATGCAAAAAATAAACTCAAAATTTTCATTATCTTTAGATTTACGAGCGTTTTAGTGATTTTTTGTCTCATTTAGTACTTTTTTAAAGAAGAGTTTGTATGGGAGCTATGGTCAAATGTGGACCGATTTCAACGAAATTTTGTACAGTGATTTAAATTTACATAAGCAGTATATGTTTTAAATTTCATGAAAAAATATTGATATTTGTGGCCAATATAGCAATTCCGGGAAGTGGGACCTATGGGAGGTACCATAAATAATGGACCGATTTTGACGAATTTCAATAGCCATGGTCCCATTATCAAAAAAATTATCTGTGCCAAATTTCATCAAATTATCTTTAGAACTGCGACCTGTAGTTTGATTACAAGGTTTACATGGGGGTCCAGCCAGCCAGCCAGCCAGACGGACGGACGGACGGACATCGCTAAATCGACTCAGAAAGTGATTCTAAGTCTATTGGTATACTAAAAGGTGGGTCTAAGACAAATATTTCTATGCGTTACATACATCAGCACAAACTTATAATACCCTTTCCACCTATGGTGGTGAAGGGTCTAATAATAAATTATATATTTGTTGATTCTCTGCTGTACCTAGATCACCCTTCACCACCATAGGTGGAAAGGGTATTATAAGTTTGTGCTGATGTATGTAACGCATAGAAATATTTGTCTTAGACCCACCTTTTAGTATACCAATAGGCTTAGAATCACTTTCTGAGTCGATTTAGCGATGTCCGTCCGTCCGTCCGTCTGGCTGGCTGGACCCCCATGTGAACCTTGTAATCAAACTACAAGTCGCAATTCTAAAGATAATTTAATGAAATTTGGTACAGATCATTTTTTTGATAATGGGACCATGGCTATTGAAATTGGTCAAAATCGGTCCATTATTTATGGTACCTCCCATAGGTCCCACTTCCCGGAATTGACATATTGGCCACAAATATCAATATTTTTTCATGAAATTTAAAACATATACTTCTTATGTAAACCTAAATCACTGTACCAAATTTCGTTGAAATCGGTCCACATTTGACCATAGCTCCCATACAAACTCTTCTTTAAAAACGCACTAAATGAGACAAAAAATCACTAAAACGCTCGTAAATCCAAAGATATTGAAAATTTTGCGTACATAATTTTTGCAACAGCTGTAATCAATTTGCCAAATTTCGAGATAATCGGTCCACATTTGACCCTAGCTCTCATATAAGTCCAAATGACGGAAACAGATTAAATATATAAGTTTTGAAAAAATGTTTGTATGATGGCAAAATTTAGCAAATATTTGTCTTTATACAGGAAAAATAACACCTTTGACCTTAGTGGTGAAGGGTATCGTATGGTCGGGCTTGACCGACTATAGCGTTTTTTTACTTGTTTTTATCTTCGGCTGGTGCTTTTTCAATTTTTCTTTTCTAAAGTATTTCAAACATTTCGTCAATTGTAGGTTCAGGTACAACTTAACGTAAGTATAGACCTAAAACGGAACCAACTACTGAGCCTATGATTGAACCTATAGCTGAATCTAGAACTCAACTAAAAACTGAACCTAGAACTAGAGCTTACAATTGAACCTAGAACTAAACTAGAACTAATTTTCAGTTTTAGCTTTAGTCATAGATTAAAGGATCTCAATAATGTATAGATCACCAGCTTAACCCTTGTCATCGAACGCAGTATTACTTTAAGAGTAATTATTATCATTTTTTTCAGAATCATTAGTTAAAGCTTTTCATCGATCATACAATTAATTTAAGAGCTATTATCGATTTTCTTAGAACCATTAGTGAAAGTTCTATACAATAAAGTCTTGGTTTAATTAAGTTTAATTTAAACAAGACACAATAACATGTTACTTTTAATAGCAGCCATATCAAAGATAAGATCGATCAATCGTTAAATGCTACTGACTGTAATAAATAAAGAAAGCTATAATTAAAGCTACAGCCACCAAGAGGGAACAGCTGCCAAGACAACATTAATCAAGAATTTACCACAAAAACCAATAGAAACAATTAAAAAAGTAACTGTTTCTTATTCTGAACATCATTACTATTCATAGCACTTTTTTATTCGTTCATACAAATTAACAATTTATTATTAATAACATTAACAATTTGTATATCATTAACTCATACTTCGAACATACGAGTACAATCAAGTAAGAAACAATAAATATTTAATCAATTTATAGCTTATGGCTAAATCTCTGTTCAGGTATTTCAAATATTATAATAATACGAGTAATCTAGCTTTAACCAGAGAATACGGAATTTAGATTGGTAACAGAAAAGAATGTGTATACAAAATAGAACCATGGAAAATAATTAAATTAATTTTTTGTACACGTCAAACCAAAGAATTTGTTCTGATCACGACTTTTCAAATGTGGTCAGGTTGGAGTTACTTACCTTTGACTTGGTCGGTGGTATTTGGTTTGGAGTAAACAATAATCAATTAGCAAAAACTAGGTATACGAAGTGTTGAAATATCAACTTTGGAACCATTTTTTGTTTGATATAAACTCATTTTTGTTTCGTATTAACTTCTAGTTCTATTACTCTAAATATTAATTATTAAAGTTAGTTTTGAAAGTTGTTTTTTGTTTAAACTTAAATGTCCACCAATTCAGGGTTATGGCTGAGATATAGAATGGCCTTCACCTTAAATAAGTCATGTAATGAAAATCCAATGAAATTACAATTCTTATTAAGTTCTAAGTTAAGTTGTAGATTCATTTATTGGTTCCGTTCTATAGTCAGATCTAGCTTTAGATCTTTTTACACCCACGATCAAAAAAATGGGGGTATATTGAGATTCCGTTTGTAAAATTTCTGTATATTCTGAATCCTTATGAAATTCTAAGACGATTGAGCAATGTCCGTCTGTCTGTCTGTCTGTCTGTCTGTCGTCTGTCTGTGTGTCTGTCTGTTGTCGACATGATATGGCCTCAACTGAAATTTAGCAAAAATATTTTTCATTTCTTGGAAAATTGTATTGAAATTATTATAACGTCGCATAGCACAATCGCTTATTTGCTAATAGATGACAAATTATAAAAGATATGATTATAAAATTCAGCACAGAGAAGTTTTACATGATCATTATGCAGCTTATAAAATTTTATCGAAATCGATTCACATTTACCCATAGCTCCCATACAAAACAACTAGATAGGGGGTTTGTGTCCGCCTGTTCGTCAAATGAAAGCACGATAGCGTCCTAAAAAAAAGAGCTAGAGGGACAAAATTTTTCAAAAGTATTTTCGATATTTTGTAAGAATTGTATATGTATTAAAATTGGGCGATATCGGTTCACATTTAGTTACAGACTATATATAGCTATCAGCCCATATTTGGAATTACTAGTGCACAGTGCTTTAGAACAAAAAAATGGTAATAAATCTGTATCTTTTAAACTGTAAGTCTGATGGCATAAGAATGTATGAGAAAATTGGTAAGGAGGACCCAAGCTTTCCCTGTGTTTACACAATGTGAAATATTGGACGTCAAAGTAGACCACCTCAGATGCAAAAAAGCTTTTGGTCCGTGTAGCTCTTTCAATTATTGTCAAATATAGTTGATTTTTTACATTTTGGAATGAGCTTGAAGAAGCGAAAAAAGACATGTTTACTTTACTATAATAAATGTTATGGGTTTAAGTTATTTCATTTCAAAAAATAAAAAAAATAATTTTTTTCTTCGACTTTTTTTCAATTTTGACCCATTGACCCATTCGATATTAAGCCTATATTTTTTTAAAAAATACTGATATACAGCCTACAGTTCAGGAAACAAAATATTGTAACCCGTTTGAAATATCTTAAACCATTTAATGTTGAGAAATTTCCAAAGTCAAATATTTTTCTAATAAAAAAAGTTTTACTGTATTGCACTAATTCATTACAATTATTGTAGTAAATAGTTTTTTAATAAAACAAAAAAATGTTGATGGGGAAATCTTTCCTCGACGCGTTTCGATGGTTGGTTAGACCTAATTCTAGACAGAGCGAAATTATTAAGGGACAGTATAAATACGAATTATTGCTGTGTCCAACAAATATCAACATAAAGCGATGATTATCATCTGAACAGAAACACACAAGCATTTTTCAGTTTTATTATTTCCCACACCTACAAATACCGCCCTTTTAGCATTTTGTTCACTGTGTCGCCATTTTAAGTCCGATCATAACATTTTATATATCAGTGTTCGCGGCTCTGTAATTGCTACATTTATCTCTTTGATAGTTTTCTACTACCACGTTAATTTATTGTCATAACTTCTAAAAACTAGGTTTGTACTCGATTCGATTAAGGTGGTTACTACTCGAATTTTAAAAAATTTTGACTATAAATTGACGTAAAAAACTATCAAAGAGAGAAATGTAGCCCTTACAGAGCCTTGAACACCGATATATAAAATGGTATGATCGGACTAAAGATGGCGACACAGTGAACAAAATACTAAAGGGGCGGTATTTGTAGGCGTGGTAAAAAAAATAGGGAAAAAAATTTTAGAATTCTTACATTACATTATATTACATTATCAAAAAGTTGGGTGAATGACCCAACTTTTTTTCGAGCCACTCTATTGTACATTTTTTAAAAAATTTGAAGTTAAATTTTAGTTTTTTTCGTAGATTTCATTTTAGGTCATTTTTACACCACAAAAAAAATAAAACTTTATATTTCTGAAAAACAGTACAAGGTACATTAATCCAAAATTTAGAAAGCTTGGGTCCTCTTTAGCAAATCTCTCATACATACTAATGCAACTAGACTACAGTTTAAAACCCAGCTAGCAATTTGGTGATTGTTGACGATAATTTCAGCAAAATGAGTCTTTTGAGATTCGTATAGATGATCAAAAACTGATTGATCAGCTTGGTGATCTCAAAAAGATTCAAAAAAGACTCCTTAAAACGCTTAGAAAACGACTAGTTTACAAAAGCACAAACAATTCTTGCGGAATATGTGCAGTCAAAATCTTATCGTGCAAACGATCCTAATACGACTGTTTTTTGGTGATCAAAACAGATTACAATAAGACTCAGAAAATATATTGAGAACGACTTTTTGAAAACAGAATGTGTGCAATCAGTTTGGTGATCAAAAAAGTGTACAAAAAGACTCACAGACTCTTAGCAAGCTACTAGTTAAAAATAGCACAAAAAATTCTGTAAAATGTGCGTTATATAACCATTTTTTGGTGATAAAAAAATCCACAAAAAGACTCGTATCTCATTATGGGTGATGTGGCTTAGTTGGTTAACACGTCGACTACCAAGCATAACATATCATATTCAGCAGCCTAGGTTCAATCATCGGTTTCGGCAACATCAATTTCTGTAATTATTAACGCAACTTCACTGTTCTAAAAAAAATATGACGTGTTCTAAAAATATATATTCTTATTTTATTCTTTTCATATATTATTATTTTTTTAACAAATCTAGCAAAATGTGTGCAATCATATTCTAATCAGAAAAATGAGTCATTAAAGACTATTTTTAAAGAGTCGCATGAAGGGTACCATTTTCTCACACAAAAAGATCATTTTTGACTCATATCTGTACATAAATGATAATTTTAATCGTGCAGTAAAGTCAAAAAAGACTCATATTTGATTAAAATTTTCCAAAAATGCTAGCTGGTAAGATACAGATTTATTACAGATTTATTTTTTTTTTGCGTTTCAAACCACTGTGTGATGTAGGGTATAATAGGTTAAACTTGACTGACTAGAATACATTCTTTTTTGTTTAGTATGAATTTGTATAATAACACTGCTCTGCAGTCAAATCCTCCTTTTAATAAAACTATGTGGACTACATGGATTTTGATGCGCTATACTCAGATCCGTTGTCGGTTTTTTTCCATCAGATCTGAATTTTTTTTATGGGCGTGGCAAATTTTTCCCCTTAAATTAGTCAGGTACGGAGACCTATTTCGTCCTAACTCGAGAACGACTCATCCGATTACCAATTTACCAATTTTTATAAAAAATACCGTTGTATTTTAGCTTCATTACCTAATGAAATCTTATGGTCATATGTAAGGTTGGTTGCATTGCAATAATGGGTTCTGCGGTAAATTGGTAATAAAATTCACATTTTTTTTTAAAATGTTAAAATTTTACTTCATCTTTTTTTTAATTACATTTTTAACCTGAAAAAAATTACGAGTTTCGCACGAAAAAAAATTTTTCTCCATTAGTTTCTAAATAACTCCAAAACGATAAGAGATACAGAAAAATTATATTAGACTAAAATAAATGCAATTTTGTTATGCATCTTCAAGTGTTTTAAATTTGATGAGTCGTTCTCGAGTTAGGACGAAATAGGTCTTCGTACCTGACTAATTTAAGGGGAAAAATTTGCCACGCCCATAAAAAAAAATCCAGATCTGATGGAAAAAAACCGACAACGGATCTGAGTTTAGCGCATCAAGATCCATATAGCCCGCATAGTTTTATTAAAAGGAAAGACAAAAAATGAATTTTTCAGAGCAGTGTAATTTAACAGTTAAGCCAAAAAATCAGTGACATTTAAATTTTATGCCTCAAGTGATCTTTTTCATTACAACTCGATCATAAAATCTTGATGCGTTTCTGGTAACTTTATATTTCTTTAAACCAAACAAAAAATAATGTAAAGTTTATTATTTTCTTAAATTCCCATACTCGTACAATCATTGATTGCCTACATAATTTATGCATAATTTATGACTTTTATATTTAAATATTTATTGTACATTGTATAAATTTTTATGGACAGATACGTAGCCACTTGTAAAACCAGTGTAATATTGAATGACGGACAGGCCAATGTCTCTCCATCTGTTATAATGTTATAAAAAAGAAAATAGTTGCATGCTTCCGTATTCACAGATTTTTTTCAGTTTTTCTTGGCATTTCTGAATGATTTTGTTTGTGTATTCCAGATTTTCATGGTGTATTTCTTTTTTTCTGGATATGCTTGAATTTTTTCCGTTCATCTTGTTCATTTGAATATGTTAATCGATTGAAGAATAAAGTAGTTTTTTTTTTTTCTTTCTTCATATACTACAAATCAATCGAAACGGTAAATCTGGGGAGTGGGGTGGAGGAAAAAAGTGAAGGAATTGAAAAGAAAACAACAAAACCATTTATCTTGGCCATGTTTTCCAGATTTCACAGACATCCAAAAGAAAACATACAAACTCATCCATAGCCAATAAGTATCCGTTCATAAACATGAACGATTGTAATTCAATATGTTCAATACGATTTATAAAAGACGTGCATTTTGCTTGAAGAAATTAACCCATAAAGGAGCGTTAAACACATTAATACAGACAAAATATCTCAAGACGTGTTTAATATAATTTAAAAAAATTTTTAAATCTTTTGCTTTAAAAATATTCAAAGCTGTTAAAAATCTCCTTACATTAAAGCTACTGTCTTCAAAGTGTTAAACTTTAAGTGTCATTCATTTTCGCATCTACATACCTGCCTTTAAAAAGCTTCATAGAGGTAACCTAGCCAACTTTGAGGAATGTTTTATTTTTCTTGAATTTTGTTGAAGATAATTTAAAAAAATAAAATATTTATAAATAAAAAAGAAATAAATAAAAAGTTTCAAACTTGTTTATCCAGTAATGACCTTCAGCTATGCGTTTTGCGGATTTTTTTCCAGCTAGATACTTTTGTATAAGATACAAGTAGTAGTTTTAAATTTTTTATTTATTTTTTTTTGCTATTTATGAGAAGTCATTAGAGCTGTATTTAGTTGGGTCTTTATAGACAATTTGTGTTTTTTAAAATGTTAATTTAAAGTTCGATTGTTGTTTCAGAGATTCGTTTCGCTGTCTGTAAATGATCGCAGATCATAATGACGTTTCTAATGAAAATGTCAATATTAAATTTTTTAAAGTCGGTTTATGATAAATTAACATCTATGAGAAACTAAGATATTTGGATGAACAAAGCTGAATTTAATTAAGGGGCTAAATCATTTTAATTAAGTTTTTTCGCTATATTGTATCCATATGGATACACTTAACTTTGAAGGCATCTTTAAAGTCAATGAATTGATTTAGATATCGCCTTAATATTATTTTTCGGATTTTTTCAATCATTTTTAAATCAGGAATTATGGATTTTTAAAAACTGACATTTTTCTTTAGCATAACCGTAATTTGTATCCATATGGATACGTTCCAAAATACAATTTTTGGATAAATTTTTTGTTCATTGTTGTTAGGGTCAATTATAGTAAAAATCCACAGAAATTGTATATGACTATGACTTTTACTGTGACTTTAACTATAACTTTAAATATGACTTCGACTGTGACATTGACCTTGACTGTGTCTACGTCTATGACTATTACTTTGACTATGATTTTGACTATGACTTTGACTATTACTTTGACTATGACTTTGACTATGACTTTGACTATTACTTTGACTATGACTTTGACTATGACTTTGACTATGACTTTGACTATTACTTTGACTATGACTTTGACTATGACTTTGACTATTACTTTGACTATGACTTTGACTATGACTTTGACTATGACTTTGACTATGACTTTGACTATGACTTTGACTATGACTATGACTTTGACTATGACTTTGACTATGACTATGACTTTGATTTTGATTTTGACTTTGACTTTGACTTTGACTATGACTATGACATTGACTTTGACTTTTACTATGGCTTTGAATATGACTTTGACTATGACTTTGACTTTGACTATGACTTTGACTATGACTTTGACTATGACTTTGACTTTGACTTTGACTTTGACTTTGACTATGACTATGACTTTGACTTTGACTATGACTATGACTATGACTATGACTATGACTTTGACTATGACTATGACTATGACTTTGATTTTGATTTTGATTTTGATTTTGACTTTGACTTTGACTTTGACTTTGACTTTGACTATGACTATGACATTGACTTTGACTTTTACTATGGCTTTGATTATGAATTTGACTATGACTTTGAATATGACTTTGACTATGACTTTGACTTTGGCTGTGACTATGATTATGACTTTGACTTTGATTTTGACTACGAATTTGTCTATGACTTTGACTTTGACTATGATTTTGACTATGACTTTGACTATGACTATGACAATGACTTTGACTATGACTTTAACTATGACATTGACTATGACTTTGACTATGACTTTGACTATGACTATGACTATGACTTTGACTATGACTATGACTTTGACTATGACTTTAACTATGACTTTGACTTTGAATATGATTTTGACTTCGATTTTCACTATGGCTTTGACTATGGCTTTGACTATGACTTTGACTTTGACTATGAATATGACTTTGACTATGACTTTGACTTTGGCTGTAACTATGATTATGACTTTGACTATGACTATGACTTTGACTTTGATTATGAATTTGGTTATGACTTTGACTTTGATTTTGACTATGACTTTGACTACGAATTTGGCTATGACTTTGACTATGATTTTGACTATGACTTTGAGTATGACTTTGAATATGACTTTGACTATGACTATGACTTTTAGTTTGACTTTAACTATGACTTTGACTATGACTTTGACTACGACTTTGACTTTGACTATGACTATGACTTTCACTATGACTTTCACTATGACTTTGACTATGACTTTGACTTTGGCTGTGACTATGATTATGACTTTGACTTTGATTATGACTTCGACTTTGATTTTGACTATGACTTTGACTACGAATTTGGCTTTGACTTTGACTATGATTTTGACTATGACTATGACAATGACTTTGACTTTGACTATGACTTTGACTATGACTTTAACTATGACTATGACTATGACTATGACTATGACTTTGACTATGACTATGACTTTGACTTTGACTATGAGTTTGACTATGACTTTGACTATGACTTTGACTATGACTTTGACTATGACTTTGACTTTGACTATGACTTTGACTATGACTTTGACTATGACTTTGACTATGACTTTGACTATGACTTTGACTATGACTTTGACTATGACTTTGACTATGACTTTGACTATGACTTTGACTATGACTTTGACTATGACTTTGACTATGATTTTGACTTTGACTTTTACTATGGCTTTGACTATGACTTTGACAATGACTTTGAATATGAATATGACTTTGACAATGACTGATTTTGGCTGTGACTATGATTATGACTTTGACTATGACTTTGATTATGAATTTGGTTATGACTTTGACTTTGATTTTGACTATGACTTTGACTACGAATTTGGCTATGACTTTGACTATGATTTTGACTATGACTTTGACTATGACTTTGACTATGACTTTGACTATGACTTTGACTATGACTTTGACTATGACTTTGACTATGACTTTGACTATGACTATGACTTTGACTATGACAATGACTTTGACTATGACTTTAACTATGACTATGACTTTGACTTTGACTATGACTATGACTTTGACTATGACTTTTAGTTTGACTTTAACTATGACTTTGACTATGATTTTGACTTTGACTTTTACTATGGCTTTGACTATGACTTTGACTATGAATATAACTTTGACTATGGCTTTGACGTTGGCTGTGACTATGATTATGACTTTGACTATGACTTTGATTATGAATTTGATTATGACTTTGATTTTGATTTGACTATGACTTTGACTACGAATTTGGCTATGACTTTGACTATGATTTTGACTATGACCATGACTTTGACTATGACTTTGACTACGAATTTGGCTATGACTTTGACTATGATTTTGACTATGACCATGACTTTGACTATGACTTTGACTATGACTTTGACTATGACTATGACTATGACTATGACTATGACTATGACTATGACTATGACTATGGCTATGACTATGACTATGACTATGACTATGACTATGACTTTGACTATGACTATGACTTTGACTATGACTTTAACTATGACATTGACTATGACTATGACTATGACTTTGACTTTGACTATGACTATGACTTTGACTTTGACTTTGACTATGACTATGACTATGACTATGACTATGACTTTGACTATGACATTGACTATTACTTTGACTATGACTATGACACTGACTTTGACTATGACATTGACTATCACTTTGACTTTGACTATGACTTTGACTTCGACTTTTCCTATGACTGTGACTTGACTTGACTTTAGTCAATGTGTCTAAATTTAAAATCTAAGATTGACCCAGAATTTAAAGACAAATTTATTATCAAAACAACTTAAAAATCAAAAAAAAAGAATTTGCCTGAAAATTTCATTACCCAATTAAAAAAAGTGGGACACAGTTGAGTTTGCAGGCCAATAACTATTTTCTTAAGTTATTACCATTTTAAAGCTTTAAAGTTTTTGTAACTCACAACAAGTGTTTCAAACAAGTTAGAGAACTAAGAAACGGTTAACAGTTCTAATCATGGCTTATAACTTCCACGTTTCAGCGACACAAAACGGCAACTCAGGACCAGTTCTGAATGAAGTCTTTTTCTAAAGTCAAAGAAAATCATTCTCTATTTATTTGCTGGCTTTTGCTAGTTTTTCATTAATGGCATTTGGCCAACTTTTCTTTTAATGACCAAGTAGAGAAATGTTTGTTAAATCAATTTATTTTATGCTCATGCCATTTTATGTTTCTTAGTTTTTTTTTTCACCAAATGAAATTGGGTTAAACTCTGCAAGATCGACTAGTAAAGTAATTGGTATTCACTGAAAAACCAAGTAAAATTCTAAAATTTAGGTCGTTTTAAAGAAAATCAGAAAAAACTTAAACTGGATTTTTTTGTAAAAGTGGGATGGAATAGTATAAAAGAATTTAGGCAAATTGGTAAGATATTTTGCATATTTTAGATAAAAAAAATATTCTTTTTAATTTAAGATTTCTAAGTATGTCAAGCCCACAATGCAAATTGTTGTCCAAAGTTTATTTTTTTATAATATTTCATATTTATCTATTTATTATTTTACAATACATTCATGAACAATGACTTCCATTCATTAATTAAAAAAGAAATAAGAAAAACATAATGAAAAGACTAAAATAGCAAATTTTTCATATTTAATATCAAATATTATTCAAATGCATTATCACCCATACAATCCAATAACTCTTAGACCAACAAACTTTTTATAGTTGAACCATTTTTAAACTTGGTCCAAAATGAGTATAAACAACAATGGTCAAGGTGAAAGTTGTGACACATGTAAAATCGCATAAAGATCGAGAGAAGACGTTGAAAACTAAAACCGAAACATTGAAAAATGGCAAGATCAGTTGCAAAAATTTATGAAATTTTGTAGCTTTTGACTAGTTTTAGTTTAGTTTAAACATTTTTTTAAACGAAATGGATAATATTACCACTAAAAATGAAATATTATATGCTGACAGGTGGACAGACGGACGGAATTGAAATGGTATGCAAACTGCATTATCATATTCAAATATTTCAGAAAAAGTTACTGGTTTAACTAAATTTTAGTTAAAGTAGACAATTAAATTTTTATGGCAAGAAAATAATATAATTTTTTCTTTAATGTTTACAAACAAGATTTTTAATCTTAAATTTGGTCATCAAAATTTTAGTTAGTCAATTAGTCATACATACTTATACTGAAAGTCAAAATTATAGTCAAATCTAAAATTAAAGTCATAGTTTAAGATACATCCAAAGTCATAGACAAATTCGAAAACTTGACAAAATCAGATTCGAAGTGTCAAACAAAGTCATAGTCAAAGTCATAGTCAAAATCAATGTCATAATCATAGTCAAAGTCATAGCCATATTCATAGTCATAGTCAAAGTCATAGCAATGTCATAGTCACAGTCAAAGTCATAGTCAAAATCATAATCATAGTCATACTCAAAGTCATAGCCAAAGTAAAAGTTATTGTCAAAATCATAGTCAAAGTAATAGTCATAGTCAAAGTCATAGTCAAAGTCATAGTCAAAGTCATAGTCAAAGTCATAGTCAAAGTCATAGTCAAAGTCATAGTCAAAGTCATAGTCAAAGTCATAGTCAAAGTCATAGTCAAAATCATAGTCAAAGTCATAGTCAAAGTCATAGTCAAAGTCATAGTCAAAGTCATAGTCAAAGTCATAGTCAAAGTCATAGTCAAAGTCATAGTCAAAGTCATAGTCAAAGTCATAATCAAAGTCATAGTCAAAGTCATAGTCATAATCATAGTCAAAATCATAGTCAAAATCATAGTCATAGTCAAAGTCATAGTTAAAGTCATAGTCAAAGTCATAGTCATAGTCAAAGTAATAGTCATAGTCAAAATCATAGTCAAAGTCATAGTCAAAGTCATAGTCAAAGTCATAGTCAAAGTCATAGTCAAAGTCATAGTCATAGTCAAAGTCATAGTCAAAGTCATAGTCAAAATCATAGTCAAAGTCATAGTCAAAGTCATACTCAAAGTCATAGTCAAAGTCATAGTCGTAGTCATAGTCATAGTCAAAGTCATAGTCATAATCAAAGTCAAAATCATAGTCAAAATCATAGTCATAATAATAGTCAAAATCATAGACAAAATCATAGTCAAAATCATAGTAACCCCCATAGTCAATATCGTAGTCAAAGACAAAATCAGTCTGACTACCTTAACGTAATCTGACTTCAGAGGTGCCGAGGCATTTAGTAAACTTTTTCCCACGTTAAGGCTCTTAAATATGTTTTAGTATAAATAGAAACTGTATAAATATCGTGCGTGTTCTTTCGATGTAACAATTTATAATTTGCCTGAATTAATTTAATCTGATTTTGTTTAGATTAGAACAAATAAATTCTTTAATAAATAATGCATGATGAATAGTTGTAAGTACAAAAGTATAATTAAATTAAAACATCTGGAATTGATGATTAAGGAGGTTGCTTTTTGTCTGGAAAACCCCCCAACAAACTAGAGGTCACTTAATGGTTTGTTTTTATTTTGTTTGTTCTTTCCTTTTCATTTCAAGAATTTTTCTAAATTATTCATAAAGTGAAAACTACTTTATCTAATAACATAAAATATTATATATAATTCCTAGAGGTTGTTGGTTCTCGGTTCTAGTGTTTATTTGAACTGAAAATATATTTAGTTTTTGCTTAAAGATGAAGAAATAGAGAAAGAAAATTTGTGGAAAATTCCCAGGAAAATAATAAAATTGTAATAACAAGGTAATAAAGTAAAAAATATTTACACAAAACAAAAAAAAAATAAAACCCAAAGAAAGATAATGCAGACAGTTTTTATTTACAAAAATAAAAAAAAATATATGAATTCAGTAGCAAAGAGTTAACATGAACTTTAACTGAGGAAAAACTGATAGGGAATAAATAAAGAAAATTCTTCAAGTAAATATATATAACTAAATACAAATTTATGTAGAATTAAAAATTCTTTTGAACTTTTATCCTTAAATTTTTAATGAAATTCAAATTAATAATCCTTTCATTTGAGATATAAAATTGCGCTGTAGATAAATCATTAAAATTCCTTGAAAAAAAACTGTTTATATTTTTTTCTACCTGCTAGATTTTCTTTGACATCCAACTATTAAACTAATTTTTTGTTTGCATAAATTAAAAAAATGGAAAAAAGTTTAAAATGCTAACATTTACGATGAAAAACTAAATAATTATCATGGACACTCTCTAGGAAAAACTCATCTAACATTAAGTTAACCGTTTGTTGGCCCCTAAAGGTCTTCGTTTTTTCTCTTTTAAATATTAAAATCTTAGATGTAAATTACATTTTACAAAGAAAGACTCCATGATATAAAACGTGTTCGAAGTTGGGAAGTTAAAGATAATCTTTTCTTATATAAATTCATAACAAATTACTTTGTAATAGCATTGGACAGATAGTTAAATATTTAATTTAATTCTAAAAAGTTTATAACTAAGCTATTATTATGACTTTAACTACAACTTTGACTATTACTTTGGCTGTGATTTTGACTTTTACTATGAAAATGACTTTGACTATGACTTTGACTATGACTTAAACTACAACTTTGACTATGATTTTGACTATTACTTTGGCTTTAACTTTGACTTTTACTATGAAAATCACTTTGACTATGACTTTGACTATGACTTTGACTATGACTTTGACTATGACTTTGACTATGACTTTGACTATGACTTTGACTATGACTTTGACTATGACTATGACTTTGACTATGACTTTGACTACGACTTTGACTTTGACTATGACTACGACTATGACTATGACTTTGACTATGACTAAGTCTATGACTATGATTTTGACTTTGACTATGACTATGACTATGACTATGGCTATGACTTTGACTATGACTTTGACTATGACTATGACTACGACTATGACTTTGACTATGACTAAGTCTATGACTATGATTTTGACTTTGACTATGACTTTGACTTTAACTATGACTATGACTACTACTACGACTACGACTACGACTACGACTACGACTACGACTTTGACTTTAACTTTGACTATGACTATGACTTTGACTTTGACTTTGACTTTGACTTTGACTTTGACTATGACTATTACTATGACTTTGACTTTGACTATGACTATGACTATGACTTTGACTATGACTATGACTATGACTACGACTATGACTATGACTGTGACTTTGACTATGACTATAACTTTGACTATGATTTTGACTATGACTTTGACAATGACTTTGACTATGACTTTGTCTATGGCTTTGACTATGACTTTGATTATGACTTTGACTATGACTTTGACTTTGACTTTGACTATGACTTTGACTATGACTTTGACTATGACTTTGACTATGACTTTGACTACGACTTTGACTATGACTTTGACTATGACTTTGACTATGACTTTGACTATGACTTTCACTTTCACTTTGACTATGACTATGACTTTGACTATGACTATGACTTTGACTTTGACTTTGACTTTGACTTTGACTATGACTTTGACTTTGACTATGACTATGACTTTGACTTTGACTTTGACTTTGACTTTGACTTTGACTTTGACTATGACTATGACTTTGACTGTGACTGTGACAGTGACTATGACTATGACTATGACTATGACTATGACTATGACTATGACTATGACTATGACTTTGACTTTGACTATGACTTTGACTATGACTATGACTATGACTTTGACTTTGACTATGACTTTGACTATGACTTTGACTATGACTATGACTTTGACTTTGACTTTGACTATGACTGTGACTATGACTATTACTATGACTTTGACTTTGACTATGACTTTGACTTTGACTTTGACTTTGACTTTGACTTTGACTTTGACTTTGACTATGACTTAGACTTTGACTAAGACATTGACTTTGACTATGACTATGACTTTGACTGTGACAGTGACTATGACTATGACTATGACTATGACTATGACTATGACTATGACTTTGACTTTGACTATGACTTTGACTTTGACTATGACTATGACTTTGACTATGACTTTGACTATGACTTTGACTATGACTATGACTTTGACTTTGACTTTGACTATGACTGTGACTATGACTTTGACTATGACTATGACTTTGACTTTGACTTTGACTATGACTGTGACTGTGACTATGACTATGACTATTACTATGACTTTGACTTTGACTATGACTTTGACTTTGACTATGACTATGACTATGACTTTGACTGTGACTGTGACAGTGACTATGACTATGACTATGACTATGACTATGACTATGACTATGACTATGACTATGACTATGACTATGACTTTGACTTTGACTATGACTTTGACTTTGACTATGACTATGACTATGACTTTGACTATGACTTTGACTATGACTTTGACTATGACTTTGACTTTGACTTTGACTTTGACTATGACTGTGACTATGACTATGACTATTACTATGACTTTGACTTTGACTATGACTTTGACTTTGACTTTGACTATGACTTAGACTTTGACTAAGACATTGTCTATGAGTATGACATTTTCAAATCTTGGGCGTGTCCTTAAATAAATTATAAATTAAGAAGCAAAGAAATTACTTTTTTTAACAAAGTAAAATTTCTTTTTTTACCTTTTAAACTAAAGCCACTTCCGCTTCCAGACTAGACAATACCCAAAACCATCCTCAATTTTTTGCTTAAAGAGTAGAAAAATAATTTAAGGTTTCAGTTAATTTTACAAAATAAATTGAAACAAATAAAATTAAATAAAATATTCGTATTCAACTCAAGAAAACATGGTTAGCAAGAAATCAGGAGTTTAAGTTGTTTCTGCTCCAATGAACCATACAATTGACAGTTTTGGTATTTTTATTTTTTTATTTGCAACAAATTCGTTTTCGAATTCGATGCAAAGGCAACGAAATAGTAAAATTTAAAAATCAACTCCCTTTTTAACAATTCATTAAACCAACCATAAAAAAATGTAAAAAAGATTTTACATTTGCTTTTGCCATAAATGAAACTTAAACTTCAAGTTAAACAATGTTTTAAAAAGATATGTCATTTTATAATATTTTAAACGGTTAAAATTGTAACGGTTTTTAATATATTCCTAACATTTTCCATGAGGCTTTAGGGGACGAGCACTAAAGTCATCTCCAGTAAAATATTTTTTATGATTTTTAAACAAGTTTGACGAACTAAACTAAAATTTTATGTCGTTTTGAAAATTATTTATTAAAAAAAAAACGAGATGGTGCATAAGGTAAATGTGTCATTGACTGACTGAATATTGTAAAGTTATTCATTCAGCCGCATATTTTTAGTTCGTCTTACAAAATTGTACAGAGAATTAGCCAAAAGCTAGAAAAAGTTTTTATTACTTGATCATTTTACACTCAAAGAAATTTAACAAGGCTAGTTTGTCATTGATGAAAACTATGACTTTGACTATAACTTCTTCTATGACTAAGACTTTGGCTATAACTAAAACAATAAGCTTGACTATAACTTTGACTTGGTCTTTGACTGTCATTATTTCCTCGAGTGTTTCAAATTATTTTTGCACATATTTCATAAAATTTTACGTTACTCAAAACTGTAAAGACTATGATTTAAGCAAGCGTAAATAATCATTATATAAGAGTCTTTCAGAAAAAAATAACAACAACTTCATCAACATGTTTGACAAAATTAGAATCTTGTTGCTTTTCCTTAGCAAGAAACTAATTCAAAAATACAAACTGCATTTCGTACACTTTTGTATTTAAAATCAAATGTGTTTCAACTAAACAGTTTTCGAAATATTAGATCCCAAGTGCTCTTGAGAATCTCCTAAAATAGAAATCTGTTTTTTTCTTAATTAACCTGATTTTGGAGGTGCCATAGAATTTAGTTATAGTGAACGTTATGGATTTCAACATTAACACACTTCTTTTAATTAAAATTTGTTTTGAAAATTTATCAAATGGCTCTATACTCTTATGGCCATCTTTGTTACAGCTTTAATTATTTATTTTAAAATTAGCCTCAAAATCGTTGGTAGCACTTCATAAGTTTTATCGTTTCTGTTTTCTTTCATTTGTAGTTTTTATAACTTCATTATTTAAATTAAACCCAAAATTCTCATAGCTTCATTGCTTATTGTTGAGTAATTAATGGTTTGTTTGTTGTTTCGAAAATTATTTAGAAAAAAAGTTTCGTTCCATAATAAAATTCAAAATATTCTTACACCCCCTTTTAAATTGGCTTCGAACTTTTTCTTCGCTTATTGTCTTTAAGTCTTAATTTAGTTCAGGAAGTTTATGGCAAAAAATAATAACAATAAATTTATTGTAATAATGCCCGCTACAATTCCTTTCGACAAAGAGGTTAATAAACTTTAGATTAATTTTGAATTTGACTATGATATTGACTACGACTATAATATTGTTTTCGACTTTTAATAAGACTTTGATTAAGACTTTGACTTTGACTATGACTTTGACTATGACATTGACTATGACTTTAACTATGACTTTGACTATGACTTTGACTATGACTTTGACTATGACTTTGACTATGACTTTGACTATGACATTGACTATGACTTTGACTATGACTATGACTTTGACTATGACTATGACTTTGACTATGACTATGACTATGACTATGACTTTGACTATGACTATGACTTTGACTTTGACTATGACTATGACTATGACTCTGACTCTGACTTTGACTATGACTATGACTATGACTATGACTATGACTTTGACTATGACTTTGACTATGACTTTGACTATGACTATGACTTTGACTTTGACTATGACTATGACTATGACTATGACTTTGACTATGACTATGATTATGACTTTGACTATGACTATGACTATGACTTTGACTATGATTATGACTATGACTTTGACTATGACTTTGACTATGACTATGACTTTGACTATGACTTTGACTATGATTATGACTATGACTTTGACTATGACTTTGACTTTGACTATGACTATGACTATGACTTCGACTATGACCTTGACTATGACTTTGACTATGACTTTGACTATGACTTTGACTATGACTTTGACTATGACTTTGACTATGACTTTGACTTTGACTTTGACTATGACTTTGTCTATGACTTTGACTATGACTTTGACTATGACTATGACTTTGACTATGACTATGACTATGACTATGACTATGACTATGACTTTGACTATGACTATGACTATGACTATGACTATGACTTTGACTTTGACTATGACTTTGACTATGACTATGACTATGACTTTGACTATGACTGTGACTATGACTTTGACTATGACTATGACTATGACTA
This sequence comes from Stomorhina lunata, assembly GCA_933228675.1. NCBI lineage: Eukaryota > Metazoa > Arthropoda > Insecta > Diptera > Rhiniidae > Stomorhina > Stomorhina lunata. Next base: position 122,512,216 of record OW121740.1, on the reverse strand, counting down.
TGACTTTGACTTTGACTATGACTATGACTATGACTTTGACTTTGACTATGACTATGACTATGACTATGACTATGACTTTGACTTTGACTATGACTATGACTATGACTATGACTCTGACTTTGACTATGACTATGACTTTGACTATGACTATGACTTTGACTATGACTATGACTTTGACTTTGACTTTGACTTTGACTATGACTATGACTTTGACTATGATTATGACTTTGACTATGACTTTGACTATAACTTTGACTATGATTTTGACTATGACTTTGACTATGACTTTGACTATGACTATGACTTTGACTATGACTTTGACTATGATTTTGACTATGACTTTGACTATGACTTTGACTTTGACTATGACTATGACTTCGACTATGACCTTGACTATGACTTTGACTATGACTTTGACTATGACTATGACTTTGACTATGACTTTGACTATGACTTTGACTATGACTTTGACTATGACTTTGACTATGACTTTGACTATGACTATGACTATGACTTTGACTATGACTTTGACTATGACTATGACTTTGACTTTGACTATGACTATGACTTTGACTTTGACTATGACTTTGGCTATGACTATGACTATGACTTTGACTATGACTTTGACTTTGACTATGACTATGACTTCGACTATGGCTTTGACTATGACTTTGACTTTGACTATGACTATGACTTTGACTTTGACTTTGACTATGACTTTGACTTTGACTATGACTTTGACTATGACTTTGACTATGACTTTGACTATGACTTTGACTATGACTTTGACTATGACTTTGACTATGACTTTGACTATGACTTTGACTATGACTTTGACTATGACTTTGACTATGACTTTGACTATGACTTTGACTATGACTATGACTTTGACTATGACTTTGACTATGACTTTGACTATGACTATGACTTTGACTATGACTTTGACTATGACTTTGACTATGACTTTGACTATGACTTTGACTATGACTTTGACTATGACTTTGACTATGACTTTGACTATGACTTTGACTATGACTTTGACTATGACTATGACTATGACTATGACTATGACTATGACTATGACTATGACTATGACTATGACTATGACTATGACTTTGACTATGACTATGACTTTGACTATGACTTTGACTATGACTATGACTTTGACTATGACTTTGACTATGACTTTGACTATGACTTTGACTTTGACTTTGACTTTGACTTTGACTATGACTTTGACTATGACTTTGACTATGACTTTGACTATGACTTTGACTATGACTTTGACTATGACCATGACTATGACTATGACTTTAACTATGACCATGACTATGACTTTGACTATGTCTATGACTATGTCTTTGACTATGACTTTGACTATGACTATGACTTTGACTATGACTATGACTATGACTATGACTTTGACTATGACTTTGACTAAGACTTTAACTATGACTTTGACTATGGCTATGACTTTGACTATGACTTTGACTATGGCTTCGACTATGACTTTGACTATGACTTTGACCATGACTTTGACTATAAATTTGACCTTGACTATGACTATGACTTTAACTATGACTTTGACTATGACCATGGCTTTGGCTATGATTATGGTTTTGTCTTTGGCTTCAGATTTATAATTCATTCTTTCACATCTCAGGCATAGGAATACATATTACAAATTGCAAATATGTTAAAAAAATGCTATAAAGCAACAAATAACAAAATTATCGCAATAAACTTAAAGTTTACTATAACTTTATAATAAATAAGTTGCAAACAGCAGAAGCAACGGCAAACAAACATTTGAACAAAACGGCAACATTTTTCAAACCCAAAGTTGTTGGCCATTCAATGACTGCTCAAGATGTGATCATCATCATTATCATAAACAACTTCATCATCAACATTTTTGCCCTGACTATTTATAATGACGTTGAAGATGATATGAGAGTGGAATTAATTTTTGTCTAAAACCAGCTTTAGCCAAAAACCATTCGAAACCACGACGATGACGCTGATCTTGACCGTTTTTGCAAAAGTCAAATGCCATGAAAGGAAATGAATGAACAAAGGAAATTTTGTTTTCATTGTAAATTTACCACTATTTTGTAGCATCACCTTTAGGTTTTTTGTTTGAGTTTTGAGAAATAAACGAAACTTTAGCATTCACTCCGAAAATAAACAGTTAAATAATTGTTTAGCGAAAAAATGAAGAAAATTTTAAACAAATAAAAAAGATGAAATTATTTAAGATAAAGATGGTTTTTTGTTGGCAAAAAAGTTTTCCAGTTTTGGTTGAATAATTTTGGAGGAAAAATTTTGTTTGGATGATTTTAAAACGTTAGGCCAGGGGTATTTAAAATTAAGAAATATGTTGAAAAATGGTATACCTTTGATTAAGGATGAACTGGAGTACACCCAAGTCTTAATATTCTATATAATATATTGTTTAATATCGACTTATGCCTTTGGTATCAATACAAAGTTTAATTGATCCGAAGAAAAGTTTAATTGATTCAATCAAATGTTTAATTGTTTCAATAAAAAAATTAATACAATCAATTAAATTTTTAGAAATTGTTCTAATTTCAATATAAGTATATCTAAGAATTCTAAATATCTGAAAACTAATTAAATATCTCTTTAGTATTTAATGAACTGCCTTATTATCATAATTAGTTTAAAAATTGTCATATATTTTCCTATAAATAAACACGATGTCATTTACTTGATCAAACACCACCAGCATTTTTATTGGAAACAACTTAAGTCAATTTTTTTTTACTTGTCGTACTTCCTTATTAATGTAATAATTTTACAATTATGTGGTTATTGTCATTATTATTATTATTACTATTAAATCATGGCTATTTATAAATATTTTGTAATAATTATTTCTATAATAATCGTACAAGACATGTGAACAAATGTAACAACAATTGTAACAACGCTTTTTGCCAACGCTAAAAAAAGCTAAACATGCTTCTTGTCTTCAATATTCAACCTACTTCCTCCCATTGGGTTAGTGGTTTGGTCTTTCTTTTCGACGCCTATTTTTTTATAAAATTTTTCCTCAATTATTTTACATTGGCAACAAGAAACATTGTATTTTTCTTTAACTGTTCATATCATATGCTTGTGTGATTTGTCTCATGTTGGAATGAGTTTGTCCAGCTCTGAAGGCGTTTTTTGTATGCATTAATTACTAAAAACTAGTGGTAGTAGTAATTAGAATATGTAATTAGAATAATAAAGAACTGAAATTAAGTCAATTGAAATCATCCAACTTTAGTGTTAATTGTTACATGAGTTACAAATAATGAAATAATATTAAAAATTAATGTCACTTTTAGTTTTAGGGTGGGTGGTGGTAACAAGCCATTAAAACATAATATTATAATACACTGAGAGAAATTAGAGCTAAAATCAATTTAAATGACATCTGCAACAATGACTATGGCTAATGCTTTCTAAGATTTGACTTAAATTTTATTTAAGACAATGAACTGGTCTATGACAATGATTTCGCTATGGCAATGACTTTGTTTATAGAAATGACTTTGTCTATGCCTATGAAAAAATCAATTGCACTTTGACTATAATTTTACAATGACTTTCCTTGACATTAGCAAAACATCATGTTTAACTATATTTTTTATATATTATCCCAGTAAAACTTTTCATTACCAAATAATGAGTTAAACAGTTAAACTATTGAACACGAACTACTTACTCATTCGCTGTTTAAGTCATTACATTAACATGGGGATGTCATTGGAGGCAAGTACTTAACAATTGCAGAAAAGTAATGACTTGGGTAAGCAATTTGAAAGCAACAACAACAACAGCAACAACTTTTTTGTTGTTATTTTATTAAAAACATATTTTTAAACGAAATACAAAATTTTTTTTATGATCCCATGGGGGCTCGAACCCAGACCCTCCGACTGCTAGGCAGAGACTCTTCCACTGAGCTACTTCATATGTTGAAAACTTAGCAGCTTATAATTAATATAAACAATTTTTATTTTTAGAAAATAACTTTGTTTTTCCCTGCTTTTTTTTTTTTTGCTTTGTTGTAATTTTTGGAAAAATATTTTTATACGATTTTTTGTAATTATTTTAAAACTTTTTTAAAATTATTTTAAAACTTAAACAATTTAAATCTTCTTTTTTGTATAAGTTTTTACATAAGATTGACTCTACTTACTTAAATGTTACAACCTGTTAAGGTCAAAGTCCGAGCATATTTTAGAATTCCATGGATTTCGATCTTGAGCAAATATTCTCCAATTTTATAGGCCCAGCTTTGAAAAATGTTCCTCTACTTGGTCCTTCTATCGAAGTTTCGGACATCCTCCTCTAACATTAGGTAGTGGGACATTTCAATTCTAATTTTATCCTGTTCATTGTATTTTTTTTCAAGAGAGGGTTACTAGCCCGTAATCCTAACCCATTTTTATCGATCTTATGGGACAACTATCGGAACATGTTAACTCACAATATTAATGGGTGTTAAACTAGCTCCCCGGGTGATACCATGAGGAGGTGTGTGTCCACAGTTGAGATGAAGGATGACCCAGATAAGTTGGGCTTACCAAGTTAAGACCAATTAGAATCGTGTTTGGTATTCAACATCCCCTTCATAATCAAAATTGACTCATGATGGTATTTTTTCATTAACGTGAGTTAGTTTTACAAATTTTTTTACAGAAGATAATATTTAAGTTCTTAAAATTCAAAAATCATTTAAAAAGACTCTTTTAATAAAAAAAAAAAAACTAAAAAAAATTGTTGCCCTTGGTGGGATTTGAACCGGGACCATTCAGTTTAAATTACCATCTTAATTACAAATAAGTACTTCTGTAATAACTTATTATTTATTCGGATGGTATGTTGTAGTCGTTACAAGGTAACCACTTATCAGAGTACTTGCCATTACCAAAGTTTTGCTGGGATGGTCCCTAATAAGGGGCTTAATTTTATATAATTTATATAATTTTATATAAAAAAGGCTCCCTCGAAAGTAATTGGAGTGATATAATTAACGTCAAGTAAACAAGTTCTCACAGTGTGTAGCGTCCGCAACAGAAATTAAGGTTTTTTAAATTTGACTAGTGCAATTTTTCTTTTTTCTCCAATCGAACTGGGTTTGTAAAGAGAACTCATAGTCCAAGTCCGCAACAGTTTATTTATGTAATTTTGATGCAACTGGAAACTTTGAAATTCTTATAAAAGCTATTTTATAATCCTCAGATCTTTCTCTATCATCAATTTATTTACATTTTTTTTTATTACTATGAACGATTTGCAGAAACTTACAGAAATACATGTCGAAAAAAATTCACTTCCAGTAAACGTCCGTCACAGCACTTTAATCGCGAATATTTACTCCCCCTAAGATATCTCGTATAGAGCGATAATGGGATTCGTTCAAGTACAACAAAATCCGTACAAATGTATCGTCCGTCACGCAGGGTTTGCCCATATATGGTCTCCTAAATACAAAAGTTAGTAACAATGTTATAATATTTTACTTATTTTTTTAACTAAAAATACGGTTGGAGGTTCTACCTTTTATACCTTTAGTATGAATTTAACAAAATCGGCTTATACATTTGATTTTATACGAATGTGTACAGTCGTAGAATACAATATATGCCCAATGTGGGAATATTACGGCCACTTGAGGTGCCAAAAATTTTTCTGACCTATGGTAATCCCCAAATATATTGCGAAATTTTCAAGAAATTCGGTCTTATGGTTTAGGAGTCCATACATGTTATGCAAAGATAGATCTTCAAAATTAATCGTCAAATAATCAACAAACAGTCGTCAAAAAATCGTCAATCAATCATAAAGCAATCACTAAAGAAACATAAAACACTAGTAAAACAATCATCAACAACCATCCATTAAACAGCAGTCAACAATTTTCAAACAAGCAAGAATAGTCAGAAATCATCAAACAGTCGTCAAACAATCATCAAACAATTGTCAAACAACCATTGAGCTATTATTAAAGAATTATCAAACATTAGTCAAAAAATCGTCAACAGTCGAACAATCGTCAAACAATCATCAAATAATCGTCAAAAAATCGACAGCCAATCGTCAAAAAATTACCGATTTAAATAACAGTACCTGGTTGACCGAGCCTTGCTCGGAGCTTTATGATAAGCATTTTGAGGCAAATTTTAAAGTTTTTATATATTTTTTTTTATAAAGTTTATTTTGTCCGACCAACACATAGTTCGCATAGTTTACAGTTTAACTCATTTTAATAATTTAGGAAATTATTCATACCAACAGAAACCTCCGTTGACTCATGCGCAACAACTTTGCTAAAGACTATAGTCTGATCAAATGCACAGTTTACGATTTAATTCGTTTTGAGTAGTTTTAAGTGGCGCCACCTGAAGTTGTTCATACCATATAAGAAACCTTTGTCTGCTTATTCGTTACAACTTTGCTTATGATTATAACATGATCACTTTGAGTAATTTTCTGTGGTGCCACCTGTCGGACTTTGCTCATTCCAATTCATAAACCTTCTTCGTCTTATCCGTAACAACTTTGCTGAAGATTATAGCATGATTAAATGTACAGCTTACGATTAAATTGACTTTGAGTTGTCGAAATTTCTTCATACCAACTAAGGAACCTTCATCGGATCATGTGCAACAACTTTGCTAAAGATTGTAGCATGATTAAATGTGCAGATTACGATTAAATTGACTTTGAGTAAGTTTCTGTAGCGCCACCTGTCGGAAATTATTCATACCACCTAAAAAGCCTTCGCCGGCTCATGCGCTACAACTTTGCTAAAGATCATAGCATGATCAAATGTACAGTTTACGATTTTATTAATTTTTAATAATTTTCAGTGGCGCCATCTGTCGGAAATTAGTCTTATCAACTTAAAAACCTTCGCCGGCTTATCCGCAACATCTTCGCTAAAGAGCATAACATGATCAAATTCACAGTTTACTATTCTATAAAGAACATACATACAGACAAACATTCATTTGTTTAAAATAATACTAATTTTTCCCCCTTTTTATTCCCTAATTTCTAAAAGTTCCATATGCATATTTGGTACTTTTTTGGTGCCAATTGAGTTCGGTACATTTTATTAAAACGCAGTTAACATAATGTACAATGTTCCTATTCATATTACTTTGGAGATGTTAAGTTATCATTTTATCCCTTTTTTACCCATTTCGGCTCCAAAATCAAAAAAGTACCAAATACGTGTTTCATGTTTTGTTTACATCTATTGATTGCAGTACAAAGTTTATTTCTATATTCTTTAGCTTAAAATATAAGAGTGGGTTAAAAAGGTACCAAAAAAACTATTTTCACCCTTTTTTACCCCCTATCGAACATAGTTTCAAAAAAGTACCAAGCACCTGTCCACTTATTTTTATAGTTGTTTAAAACGTAATTTTAATTTTGTTTCTATACCTATTACTTAAGGAGATATAGCGTTTTCGATTTTTTCCTCTTTTTACCCGTTTTAACCCTCTTGGAGGCAAAAGTTCCAAAAGTCCCTTCTTCTTCGACCTATACATCAAAAAAGATACCCACTGTCCAAATTTTATCAAAATCGTTAGAGCCGTTTTCGAGATAGCCATTCTATATATATATTATATATATATATATATATATATATATATATATACAATTATTGCTCGTTTAAGAATATAAGATAAGATACAGACATGAAAATAACATACAGACATGAAAATACCCAATTTTAGCGATCAAATCTTAATAGCTTAAAAGCCGTCAACAATTTTCAAACAAGCAAGAATAGTCAGAAATCATCAAACAGTCGTCAAACAATCATCAAACAATTGTCAAACAACCATTGAGCTATTATTAAAGAATTATCAAACATTAGTCAAAAAATCGTCAACAGTCGAACAATCGTCAAACAATCATCAAATAATCGTCAAAAAATCGACAGCCAATCGTCAAAAAATTACCGATTTAAATAACATACAGACATGAAAATACCCAATTTTAGCGATCAAATCTTAATATACATCCAATTATTTTAAAATAGTCAAGTAAATTTTACAATTTTCAAGATACTTTCATCAGACTTGATATGAAATATTTTTTGCTACAAAGACGAAAACCTGTTAAAGTAAAAAAATTGTTTAAAAGTTTGGGGTACCTTTAAGAAATTTTCTTCCCGGAATATAGTTTTACGTTTCTTAATTTGCTTTTATCTATATGCAATTAAGAACTGATATGTTCTTGCATTGGTATTGAAATTGGCCCAAATCGATCCATCGGTCTCACTTCCCAAAATTGAGAATTTGGTCACAATTTTTTCATGTTTTTAATAAATTTATAAGAAATATTATTGATATAAGCAAAAATCACTGAAACCACAAGAAATAAAGAAAGTTATTAAGTTTTGGCCATATTTTCATGTAAAGTGCCCTGTCATAATCTCATTTTATTAAAATACTAGTTTCAAAGACCTTGAATAGACTCAAATTTTAAGGCAACATCTAAGTAGCTTTAAGGGATATATAATTATTTTACAACGCATTTTATGAGGTTATTTGTTTTAGGTTATTTCATTCCTTTTTTTGCGAAATTTTATTTACATGTCCAAGGTTATTTTTAGTTTTAAACGAGAAAAGAAGAAAAATTCAAAAAAAATTAGTCAAACAAGAAAAACTGCATGTAATAATGTGGCCAAAAGGATGATTAAGTTAGCGTGGGCGATGTAACATCCATTGGACTTAAAAGGTCTTGAGCAAAAAAAAAACAAACAATAAACTATGGGTGAAACAAACCAGGCAACTGCTAGAAAAGCAGACAAGAAGCAGAAAAAAACCGAAGTAAAATGTAGAAAAAAAAATGGATAAAGGGTTCAATGAATTTTATGGCAACAAACAAATTACACAATGTTTGTTTGGAGTAGTAGGGGTGTTCACGAGATAAAGCAAATGAGTGACATTTTAAGGGTAAGAAATTTTTAATTAAGATATTATTAATGAAAGCTTAACCTTTTCCCAAACATTAATGATCATTTATACATTTACAAGTGACAGCACAACAAAAGATTCTCTAATATAAAGATGTTGCGCTTCCATGCATTAATTTGCGGCATGGTCTTTTCGATAAGTCCCATAAAAAAAGATAGTATACCGCTTTTACTTTTATTCGAAAACAGCTAATGGAGACGATTATCCAATGAGAGATATATATTAACCCTATACAGACATGGGGACTAAAACGACCTAAATTTATTTTTCTAATAAAATTAAATTTTTTTTTCGTACTTTAATGTATTAACAATTTTTAGTCATTTTATAAGCTCATTTTAGTCTCCATGTCTGTTTATTGTTAATGAATATTTTTTGTAACCAAAAATCTTAGTGTTAATAAAAATTAATCTTTTTGCATTTTGAACAAAATTTGGTAATAAGTTCTTAATATTCTGTCACTTTCCTATAGAAAATTAAACAAGTCCAAAATCTGATTTTTGACCCCAACGAAGAAAGGGTTAAACTTTTCCAATTAAAAAAACCAATGCCGTGTACATTTTGTATAGTCTAAGAAAGAATATTCACGATTACTTTTATTAATGCTAAACATTAGTTAAACAAATTATTACAAAAAATTCACATTTTCGCGAAATTTAACGATTTCAAATCGCAGTTACGACGAAACGGTTAAAGATAATGACCTCATTTTTTTGGATTGTATTCTTCCATTTGTTTGTTTTGTGATACTGGAAAGTTATTTTATTGTTTGTGATATTTGTTGACCAAAATTTTCAAAAATTAAAAAATGATTTTTGAAACCGGCCTGAGAAAAAAGTATATTTAATCTTCTTATATGAAAAAAAAATCTGATTAAATTAAAAAAAATCCTACTTTTTACTACTTACAGGTCATAGAATTGTAAATCATGTCTTACTTTGAAATTTACTTATCCTTGAGTAAATTTTTTGGCTGCATATCCTTAGGCGTGTCGTCAAAGACACGAATTTTCGGGGAAAAAATGGCAATAACTCCGAAATTACTTCATATATTTTAAGTGTTGATGACTTTATTTAAAGCTGTTGATGAAGTGTTGATGACTTTAATTAAAGCAACGTTTTTTTAAATTATTTAATTCTAACAAATACAAATTTGGGCAAAAAATACTCCCATTTTTTCTCCCATACAAAAAAGTTTAACATTTTGTGGACGGATGTGTACGTGTTCCCATTATGCAATTTTAAAAAAAATTTGGACGGCATATTTTCATGACACATAGAACATTTCTACTGGGAGTTACGGTTCAATTTTGCACTTTCGTAATATAAGGTGCACCCTAATCTTTATCTAATGGAGTCTTGGGCACAATCTAACAGTTAATAGACGAACGACATATCTTTTATATTTTATGAGTAACATGTGTGAGACTTAGAAATAAGAAGTATCCACGTCCAAGGTACGGCACGTTACCAAATGTAAATTTTTGCTAAATGTACTGAATACCCCTATTGTTTAATTATCTTAATAGTTTGTATTTATTTCTTGGTTGTCATTGGCTTGATTATTTACTTGAGCATAAATTTTTCTAACTTAAATTTGTTGTATATTATATTACAAATTTATATCATTTTAAATCTTTTACAAATTCTTTTCAATTTAATTAAATAAAATTGATTTGAATAAAAAATGTTTTCTTCCACATTTGGCAAAACAGGAAGTTTTTCATGAAAATTTGTTTTTATTTTGCAAAATTTGTTGCTCTAGTTATTTTTTTTTTTTTTTGCATTTAACAAATGTTATTTTTGTTGCAATTTAATTATTTAATACCTTTTAAGTAAAAGCCATTAATTTTTAATGCAAAAAAGTGTTAAAGTTGACCAAATTGTTGCGGCAAAATTTGCACAATTTACACAATTTATTCAATTTACCTAAAATGAAATAGAAAAAGAAAAATAATTAAATAAATAAACAAATTTTATAACTTTAAATGGTGATTAAATATTTAAATAGTTTGTGTTTCAAAACAATTAAAAATTTGTTTCGAAATAATAAAAGACATAACAAAAGTTGGTAGATAAAAATAAGTTGTTGCACATTAAGTGTTATAAGATGTGCTATAATTTGACTACGCAAGAATTTTATATATCAAATGAAAGCTAATATTTTAAACTTTAAATCAAATTAAAAATAGTAAGATTTGGGCACTATTTGCCTCTACAATTAAAGCTCAAAGAAAGAAAAGATTAGTTCACAAAATATAACTTTTTGCTTAACATTTTATTAACTATATATTTATTTGGATAGATTATGGTCTTCCAATTCTTAAACTGATGGAAATTAAATTTTCTTTAAACTGGTCAGCAACATTTTTTATATGATATTTTTATATAGAAAATTTTTCTATAGAAATTTTTTATAAAGAAAAATTTTGTATAGAAATTTTTTATATCTAAAAATTTTTTATAGAAATTTTTACATCGAAAATTTTCTAAAGAAATTTTTATATCGAAAAATTTTCTATAGAAATTTTAATACCGAAAAATTTTCAATAGTAATTTTTATACCGAAAAATTTTCTATAGAAATTTTTAATATAGAAAAATTTTCTATAGAAATTTTTAATATAGAAAAATTTTCTATAGAAATTTTTAATATAGAAAAATTTTCTATAAAAATTTTTAATATAGAACAATGTTTCAAAGAATCTTTAATATAGAAAAATTTTCTATAGAAATTTTTTATATCGCTAAATTTTTTATAGATACATCAAAAATTTTCTATAGAAATTTTTATATGGAAAAATTATAGAAATTTTTTTATATGGAAAAATTATAGAAATTTTTTTATATAGAAAAATGTTCCTTAGAAATTTTTTTATATCGAAAAATTTTCTTTAGAAATTTTTTATATCGAAAAATTTTTTATAAAAATTTTTTGTATTGAAAAATTTTCTACAAAATTTTTTATATCGAACAATTTTATATAGAAATTTTTATATAATAAAATTTCAATAGAAATTTTGATATAAAAAATTTTTTTTCAGAAATTTGTGTTTTCTATAAAAAAATTTTCTATAAACATTTTTTATACCAAAAGATTTTCTATAGAAATTTTTTGTGTCTTAAAGTTTTCTATATAAATTTTTTGTGCAAAAAATTTTCTATAGAAATTTTTTATGTCAAAAAATTTTCTATAGAAAAATTTTATGCCAAAAAACTTTCTATAGAAATTTTTTATATCAAAAAATTTTCTATGGAAATTTTTTATACCAAAAAATTTTCTAAAGAAATTTTTTATATCGAAAAATTTTCTATAGAAATTTTTTATGTCAAAAAAATTTCTATAGAAATTTTTATATCAAAAATTTTCTATAGAAATGTTTATATCGAAAAAATTGCTATTAAAATTTTTATATCGAAAATTTTCTACAGAAATTTTGATAAAATTTCTTATAGAAATTTTTGATATCCAAAAATTTTCTATACAAATTTGTTTATATTGAAAAATTTTCTACACAAATTTTTTATATGGACAAATTTTCAATAGAAATTTTTTATATAAAAAAATGTCGATAGAAATTTTTTCATTGAAAAATTTTCTTCAGAAAATTTTTTTTATCTAAAAATTTTCTATAGAAAATTTTTCGATCTATAAATTGGTATTTCTATGGAAATTTTCTATAGAAATTTTTTATACCAAAAATTTTCTATTGAAATTTTTTACCAAAAAATTTTCTATAGAAATTTTTTATACCACAAAATTTTCTACAGAAATTTTTTATACCAAAAATTTTCTATAGAGATTTTTTTATATCGAAAAATTTTCTGTAGAAATTTTTTTGTCTTAAAATTTTCTATAAAAATTTTTTATATGAAAAAATTTTTATGTAGAAATTCTTAATACCGTAAAATTTTTCTATAGATATTTTTCATATCGAAAAATTTTATATTCTATAAAAATTTTTATTATTCAAAAATTTTATATAGAAATTTCTTACATCGAAAAATTTTCAATAGAAATTTTTTTGATGGAAAAGTTTTAAATAGAAATTTTTACATCAAACAATTTTCTATAGAAATTTTTACATCTAAAATTTTCTATCGAAATATTTTCATCGAAAATATTCTGTAGAAATTTTTTATATTGAAGAATTGTCTATAGAAATTTTTACTTCAAAAATTTTCTATAGAAATTTTTGATATCCAAAAATTTTCTGTACAAATTTTTTTATATTGAAAAATTTTCTATAGAAATTTTTTATATAAAAAAATTTCAATAGAAATTTTTACATTGAAAAATTTTCTTCAGATAATTTTATTTATCTCGATCTAAAAATTTGTATTTCTATGGAAATTTTCTATAAAAATTTTTTTACCGAAAAATTTTCTATAGAAATTGTTTATAAAAAAATTTTCTATAGAAATTTTTAAAAATAAAAAATTTTTTATACCAAAAATTTTCTATAGAAATTTTTTATACCAAAATTTTTTTATAGAAATTTTTTATACCAAAAATTTTCTATAGAAATTTTTTATACCAAAAATTTTCTATAGAAATTTTTTATACCAAAAATTTTCTATAGAAATTTTTTATACCAAAAATTTTCAATAGAAAACTTTTAGAATTAATTTCGATTTTATTTATTCGACCTTTTCAATTATTAAATTTTATGAAATTATTAAAACGAGCTCGAGGTCATAAAATGTAAAACTTTTAGATTTAAAAAATTTTCTATAGAAAATTTTTGGAATAAAAAATTTTTATAGAAAATTTTTAGACCAAAAATTGAAATTTTTGTATTTAAATTTTTTCGATCTAAGAAATTGTATATCTATAGAAAATTTTTCGATATAAAAAATTTCTATAAAAAAGTTTAAGATATTAAATATTTCGATAGAAAATTCTATAGATTTTTTTTAAGTCTAATAATATTCTATAGAAATTTTTTATGTCTAAAAATTTTCTATAGAAATTGTTTATATCAAAAAATTCCAACCTTTCTGTCATATATGAAATATCCATAGTTTTACGATTTTCGAGTAATAATAGTAAGTTTTTCTCGTTTTCGATTTTTTTTTAAGATTTTTTGAAAAAAAATTAAAAAATTTCGATTTTGCTCAAAAAAAATATTTTTTTACATTGAAATGTGTATAACTCTAAAACCGTTAATCACACTAAAGTCTTGTGTTAGTAAGACATAAGGAGAATTTTGTTGTCGATCCATTGTTGTAATTTCATTAAAATTTGATAAGTAGTTTTCAAGATATAGCAAACTTATAAGGGCAACCTCTTCAAAAATACCAAATTTTTGAAAAACATTTTTTTTTTGAAAAATTTAAAATTTCTGATGTTTTTTAGATTTAGAGTAAAATAACACATAAAACAAGTAAGAGTGGTATATTCGGCTTTGCCGAATCTTGGATACCCTTCACCAATGGCGTTGCAAAAGTACTTAATGTAATTCCTAGCAATATTTGGTTATACTAGTATTATATGCAAAGAGTCTTTAAAATTAAGAGTCGGAAAAAGAAAAGCTTTTCGGTGGCGTCATCATCTGGAATAGTTATGCACCCAAAGGTTAGGTTGGGCAGGTGGCTGATGTCTAGGGAAGCTTCACTTGGGTTCTCTTGTGAAAGATAATGATTACTAGACTACAAATAGAGAATGCATATTTAAGCCATAGACACATATTTTACGAACATTTAATAAAGTTCGATAGACCAGATAAACCATGCAGAAAAGATGCTTCAAAATGTAGATGCCCTTACATTTGCAATAGCACATCGATTTGATGAAGTTTAAGTATTCTGGCATGCAACCCAAAAACATAGTGCCCAGTGAGGGTTGTGCACTTTAATTCGTACGAATTATCCAACTAGTAAAAGTTCTTGATTAGTTATGTAAAACTCTGAAGTTAGCGGACTGATTTAGGTCAAAGTTTTAACAATGATAAGCCTTAAAATTATAGGGTATACACTCTTAGTTTTAGATACATACGTGAAATATATAGCTTTTGAATGGATGGATAACAGCTTTGTCGGAAAAGTTATTAAAGATTCACTTATTAATCTGAAGTTAGTTAATTAATTAAAATGAACACTTCATCAATAATATTTGGGATGTATTGTTCTTTCGATCTGTCCGATTGATGTTTGGAAAGTTTTGCTCAAGTTCCTTGTGCAATTTTAATGTGATTTAATTTATCAGCATTAAATCGATTCCCGGTCGGGGTTATATGGGAGATTTCACTAAATGTCCATTTTCAATATTGAACTTTTCAAGAGATCAGAAATACTTTTGTCAAATGTTGTCCCTCTAGAAAGTTTATTTTAGGCGCTATCGCCCTGAATATCAATATTGTACAACGTCTTTATACTAAATGTCATCATCGTATCTATTATAATTTGTCATTTATTAGCTACTAAGAGATTGCCTTAGGCGAAGTTATACGGGATCAATTGTCAAACGTGAACGGATTTCTCCCAATTGCAATTAAAAAATTTAAATTTTCGTTGATATGTGAGATACTTACATACATATGTAGATTTTGAACGGATATCATGTAGTTAGCTGCATTTTTGTACTTCCTAGGAAGATTACCTATAATTTGATATATAATACATTTTCAAATTACCTGGCGTTTATCGACTTTATGAAGGCCTTCGACAGTGTCAATAGAAGCTATCTATGGAGAATTTTAGAAAATCGTAACATGCCGACGAAAATTCTCAACTTAATCCGGGCAATGTACGTTGATTTTAAATGTCGAGTCCTACACAAGGGCAAACTATCAGATCCGTTCGATGTTACTACTGGAGTAAGGCAAGGATGTATATTATCACCTATACTTTTCATCCTCGTCATCGACAACATAATGCGTACGGCTCTAAATGGTAGACATGGTATCCAATGGACACCCTTTCAACAACTTGAGCTGCTGAATCTCGTATAGCTGGTCTTGAAATTAATATTTCCAAGACAAAGATTATGCCCGGAGGCTATGGCGCAAACCCGTTGACACACATCAATGTGAATAACGAGGTTATTATGCGTGTAGATACCTATAATTACCTGGGTAGTTTAGTAACTACAAAAGGTGGCGCAGACGAGGACATTAAATCGCGTATTAATAAGGCAAAATCTGCATTTGGCATTCTTCGAGCTATTTGGAAATCTCGGCAAATATCAACAACAACGAAGTTACGAATATACAACTCGAATGTCAAGACCATCCTGTATTACGGCTGCGAAACATGGAAACGCACAAATGCCATCGATAAACGACTGCAAACCTTTACAAACAAATGTTTAAGGCAAATTCTTAATATATGGTGGCCGAATCGCATAAGAAATGAGGATCTACTTAATACGACAAACCAAACCCCCGCTTCCACAGAGGTATGTCAACGGAAATGGCGGTGGATAGGCCACACACTCCGAAGGCCAAATACCAGCATTGCTAGACAAGCGCTCCGTTGGAATCCACAAGGAAGCGGCCGCCGTGTTGGCGCACCTGCTAGAACGTGGAGAAGATCAATTGATGCGGAGTTACAAGCAGCAAACTATTCATGGAACGATGTATGCCTAACATCTCGCAATAGAGTCCGATATAAAAGGATGGTTGAGGCCCTATGCTCCACTGGGAGTCAAGGATAACAGAAGAAGACATTCTCAAATGTTATCATAGTGTTCAAAAGTCAGACACAAAATTAAGATTAATGCTAAAATCAGATTTGTGGAGCTCCTGGATTTTACACAAAATTTTAGGATATTGTCCCACCCTGAATTTTATCATTGTCGATTAAAACACCATCGCTTAAACGCTAAATTATATCTACCACAAATTACCGAATGCATCAGGATTTAGGTATACCCCTGCGAAATTATTAAATTTTATTAAATTTCATCAAAATAAACACCTGAGATATCGACAAAACAGGAGCTCCAAAAACTTGACTACAACAGAAAAAATTACAGACAGGTAGACGGACGGACAAAAAAAACAGACGGACGGACGGACAAACAAACAGACGGACGGACGGACGGAGGTCGCGAAATCGATTCTCCTGCCGATTCTGAGTTGATCGGTACAATTTGAATGGTATTCATAATTAGATTTGTGGAGTTTATATATCAGATTTAGAAAATCCTCACACAAAGAACGATGTCAAATTTCATCACAATCGGTCCATAAACACCTGAGATATCGCTGAAACAATACTTACAAAATGTAAACAAAATTTCTTAGACACGTACTTTGGGCAATTTGCTATACATCAAACGTAGTGTTAAGGCGATATCTCAATTGTTTATGGACCGCTTTTGATAAAATTTAATAACGTGCTTGGCGGGGGAATTTCCTAAAATCTTATATAAAATTTATGTAGGTCCGTGCTAAAGGAGGATGGTTTTTCCTATTTCTGCATTTCATTTTTTCAACAAACATTCTCTAATGCGAACTTTGGGCAATTTGCGATACATTTAATTCAGTGTTTTGGCGATATCTCAGTTGTTTATGGACCGATTTTGATAAAATTTTACAGAGTGCTTTGGGAAACTATTTCCTACAATCTGATATATAACATATTATCACATGTACACCAGGAGTATCTTTTTTCTCTTGTTATTTAAAAGTGTGTTTCAATCAAAAATTTTAAAATTTTCGTCTAATTTTTGGTATTTTTTCGATATTTTCGGTGTTTATAAACCGATTTTAATGAAATTTAATAGCGTTCATTGCGGGAGAATTTCCTAAAATCTGATATATAATTTATTTAAGTCCATCCTCCAGGGGCTTCAGAAACTTGATTTCAACAGACAGACAGACAGACGGACGGACAGACAGACAGACAGACAGACAGACGGACATCGCTTAATCGATTCTCCTCCCGATTCTGAGTCGATCGGTATAATTTTTATGGGGTCTACGATCACTAATAAAAAAATTACAAACGGAATCACAAACTTATAATACCCTTCACCTATTGGTGAAGGGTATAAAAATTTAGAAATTTTGTTTACTAGTGTAATTTGATTAAACTATTAACTTAAGAGGTCGTATTGAAAATTCTTTATATCTGGTTAACAAGTTCCAGATTTATTTCAAAATATTTTTTATTCTACTTCATTCTACTCAAGATTTTCTTCAATAAATTTCCCTTTAGTTTTACTTTTCTTACGCACTGTTTTTAAAAACTTTATTTGATTTAAACTTTTCAATGATGCTCAGCAAAAGAAAAAAAAAAAAAATTTAAACCCGCAAACATATGACGACTGACTGTCATGTCATTTTAAAAGTTGCAATATCAGTCTCCACAAAAACAACAACAGCAACATCGACTACAACTGCTGCTGCAGCCAAGTCTGAGAGACAGCAACATTTTTTAACAACATGTGTGTGAATCTTTAATGTCCACATGCAATCATTATGTTACTTATTTTGTATACAATTTTTTTTATTGTAAAAAAAAAATTTAAAACTAGAAAAAGTGACATGTTGCATGAATGTTTAATAATGTTCTTGGTGGAGACACCAGCAGAGGCAGCAGCATCAGTATCATACAGCAGGAAAAAAAACGAAAATAACCCTTTAAAACGTTTAGAGATCTGTGGATCGTTACTTGCTGTGAATCTCCTTTTAAAGTGTCATCATTAATGTATGAGAGCATTAGGGGAGTTCAGAAAATTGTTGAAGGTAATGGAATAAATGAATGTCCAAAATTTAATGAACGATTATAATTATTTTTGATAATTATCAAAATTAAACATGGAGAGAAAATGCACTTTTACAATTTTGGCCTTTTTTTGTCAACGATCTTGGTGGCCAATTGACAGGTCCATTCCGCGAAATTATGCGCTCATCGAATGTTTCCTTCAATAAATCAATTGTGACGTGCACTGTGTGGCATGTAGCGCCGTCTTGTTGGAACCACAACTCATCCACTTTCATGCCATCCAATTGGGGAACAAAATAGTCGGTTATCATGGCTCTATACCGGTCTCCATTTATGGTAACTGACTCTCCAGCATTATTTCGGAAGAAGTATGGCCCAATGACTCCACCAGCCCATAGAGCACACCAAACAGTCAGTTTTTGTGGATGTAATGGCGTCTCAAGGGTCTCATGTGGATTCTCTTCACTCCAAATGCGGCAATTTTGCTTGTCGACGTAACCATTCAACCAAAAATGAGCCTCATCACTGAACAAAATTTTGCGATGAAAATCAGCATCGAGATCAATCTCATTTTCGGCCCATACACCAAAATCACGACGCATTGCATGGTCTCACGGCTTTAATTCTTGCACAAGCTGGATCTTGTAAGGTCGCAAGCCAAGATCTTTGCGCAAAATCTTCCATAAAGTTGATGGACAAAGCTCCAATTGCTGTGCACGGTGGCGAATCGATTCATTCGGGTCCTCTTCAACACTTTGCTCTACAGCGGCAATTGTTTCTTCGGTGCGCACTGTTCGACGTCGCTGCGGATGCGTATTATCACATAGAGTAAACGTAGTGCGAAAACGATCCATGGTAAACCGAATTAATTGCTCTGATGGACGATTATGTCGACCATAAAATGGACGGAGCTTGCGGTAAACTTCGCGAACTGAACCATTATTTTCGAAATAAATTTGCACGATTTGCAAGCGTTGTTCTTTTGTCAACCTGTTCATGATGAAATGGCAAGCCAAACTAAATATTAATCACTTGACAGATGACAAAATGGCCGCCAGTTAAAAAAGTGATGCCAACTTAAAGTTCTATACCTCAATAAAAAACACCCGATACATCGAGAGTTTATAATTTTGGTCTTATTTTGCTAAAATGCCCTTTTACAATTTTGCCATTTTTATAAAAAAAAAAGTGCAATAATAGTAAGAAAAAGGGTAAGTTCGGCAACATTTTTGCTTAAAATTCAAGTATTCATTTTCTAGATCACTTAATTTATGCTACCATTCTAATAAGTTTATGTCTATCTATGCTATAGCATTTAAAATGGAGTTCACTTGGTTCGAAGCTGTTGATGATAATGACGATAATGTTTATGACAATAAAATTAATGATTGTGATGATCATATGCCATAAGTTGAATGTATGTCACAATTTCAATTTAAACTATAGAGAGTGCAATTTTCTCTGTAAACGTTTTTGTAATCGTATTAAGAATCAAGAAAAAAAATTATAAATTTCCTGTATTTAGAAAAACTAAAAGTAAAGTAGAATTGTTCTTTGAAGATGAGTGAAGATTCAATCAAAGCTGTTGAACATATTTCATTTTGTTTTATAAGAATTGCAAATTTAAATCAAAATTAATTAAGTAAGCAAAAAACATGCATTGGAACTGCGATAAAAATCGGCACCATTGGAGTCAAATTAAAAATTTGAATCCATCTTCGATTTTAAAATATACAATTTTTATATGCCTATTACTTTCGATTTGGTTAACCAATAAATCTGGGCTCATATTAAAGCGTAGTTTTGTTGTCTTTTAATTACAATTAAATTTTGTTAAAAAATATACTGAAATTTTCAAAGAATTTTGTTTTAATAAGAAATTATCAGAAAATTTTGTTTCTATAAAAATTTCCAGAAAATTTTGTTTCTATTGAAAGTTTTTGTTTCTATAGAAAATTTGAAGAAATTTCGGTTTTTATGAAAAATTTTTGGAAAATTCTATTTTATAGAAAATTTTTAGAAAATATTGTTTCTATAGAAAGTTTTCAGAAAATTTTGTTTTAATAGAAATTTTTCAAAAAATTTTATTTCTATAGAAATTTTTTAGAAAATTTTGTTGATATATAATTTTTCAGAAAATTTTGTTTCATTAGAAATTTTTCAGAAAATTTTGTCTCTATAGAAAATTTTCAAAAAACTTTGTTTCTATAGAAAATTTTATTTTAATATAAAATTAAAAAAAAATGTTGTTTCTATTAAAAATTTAAAAAAACTTGTTTCTATAGAAATTTAAAAAAAATTTGTTTGGAGAAGAAATTTTTTGAAGAAAATTTTGTTTCTATAAAAAATTATAGAAAATTTTCAGCAAATTTTGTTTCTGTAGAAATTTTTCAAAAAAATTTTGTTTCTATAGAAATTTTTCAGAAAATTTTGTTTTTATAGAAAATTTTCAGAAAATTTGGTTTCTATAGCAATTTTTAGAAAATTTTGTTTTATGGAAATTTTCAGACAATTTTGTTCTATAGAAAATTTTATTTCTATAGAATATTTTGGTTCCAAATTTTTTTTTTTAATTTTCAGAAAATTTCATGTTTTATAGAAAATTTTTAGCCGATTTTGTTTCTATAGAAATTTGTCAAAAAAATTTTGTTCATAATTTTTCAAAATTTTTTTTTTCAGAAAAATTTGATTCTATAGAAAATTTTTATTCTGAAGAAAATTTTGTTTCTATAGAAAATTTTCAGAAAATTTGGTTTCTATAGCAATTTTTAAAAAATTTTGTTTTTATAGCAAATTTTCAGAAAATGTTGTTTCTATAGAAAATTTTCAGCAAATTTTCTTTCTATAGAGAATTTTCAAAAAATTTTGTTTTAAGAAAAATTTTTAGAAAATTTTATTTCTATAAAAAAATGTCAGAAAATTGTGTGTTTAGAAAATTTTGTTTCTATAGAAAATTTTTCCAAAATTTTGTTTCTATAAAAAATTTTTCGAAAATTTTGCTTCTTTAGAAAATTTTCCGAAAACTTTGTCTCTATAGAAAATTTTCCGAAAATTTTGTTTCTATAGAAAATTTTCCGAAATTTTGTTTCTACAGAAAATTTTCAGAAAATAGGAAATTTTGAGAAATTTTTAAGAAAATTTTGTTTCCATAGAAATTTTTTTGAAAATTTTGTTTTTATAGAAATTTTTCATCAAATTTTGTTTCTATAGAAAATTTTCCGAAAATTTATTTTTTTCTAGAAAATTTTCAAAAAATTTTGTTTCTTTAGAAATTTTATAGATTTTTTTTTATTTTTATAGAAAATTTTCAGATAATTCGATTTGCAAGAAAAATTTTTTTTTTTTCTATAGAAAACTTTGTTTATAAAAAAAAAAAATTTCAGAAACATTGTTTCTATAGTATATTTTAAAAAAATTTTGTCTCTTTAGAAAATTTTCAGAAAATTTTATTTTTATAGAGTTTTATTTCTATAGAAAATTTTCAAAAAATTTTGTTTCTTTAGAAAATTTTGTTTTTAGAGAAAATTTTATTTCTATAAAAAATAAAAAAATTTTATTCTATAAAAGATTTGAGAAAATTTTGTTTCTATAAAAAAAAAATTTATTCTATAAAAAATTGTAGAAAATTTTACTTCTATAGAAAATTTTCAGAAAACTTTGTTCTATAGAAAATTTCCAAAGAATTTTGTTTCTACAGAAAATTTTGTTTCTATAGAAAATTTTGTTTCTATAGCAAATTTTGTTTCTATAGAAAATTTTGTTTCTATAGAAAATTTTCAAAAAATTATATACCATAGAAAATTTTCATAAAATTTTCTTATTATCGAACATTTTTTTTCTATAGAAATTTTTTAAAAAATTTTGTTTCTAAAGAAAATTTAGTTTCTATAGAAAATTTTGCTTCTATAAAAAATGTTCAAAAAATTTTGTTTCTTCAAAAATTTTTCAGAAAATTTTGTTTGTATAGAAAATTTTTTTTTATAAGAAATTTAATTTCTATTAAAAATTTTCAGAAAACTTTGGTTTTATAGTAAATTTCCAGAAAATTCTGTTTCTATAGATTTTTTTGTTTTTATAGAAATTTTTTAGAAAATTCGGTCTCTATAAAAAATTTTCTGAAAATTTTGTTTTCATAGAAAATTTTGTTTCCACAAAAAATTTTCAAAAAATTTAGTTTCTATAGAAAATTTTTAGTAAATTTTGTTTCTATAGAAAATTTTCAAAAAATTTTGTTTCTATAGAAAATTTTCAAAAAAATTTTGTTTCTATAGAAAATTTTGTTTCTAAAGAAAATTTTGTTTCTGTAGAAAATTTTGAAAATTTTGTTTCTATAGAAGTTTTTCAGAAAATTTTGTTTCTACAGAAAATTTTCAGAAAATAGGAAATTTTGAGAAATTTTTAAGAAAATTTTGTTTCCATAGAAATTTTTTTGAAAATTTTGTTTTTATAGAAATTTTTCATCAAATTTTGTTTCTATAGAAAATTTTCCGAAAATTTATTTTTTTCTAGAAAATTTTCAAAAAATTTTGTTTCTTTAGAAATTTTATAGATTTTTTTTTTATTTTTATAGAAAATTTTCAGATAATTCGATTTGCAAGAAAATTTTTTTTTTCTATAGAAAACTTTGTTTATAAAAAAAAATTTTTCAGAAACATTGTTTCTATAGTATATTTTAAAAAAATTTTGTCTCTTTAGAAAATTTTCAGAAAATTTTATTTTTATAGAGTTTTATTTCTATAGAAAATTTTCAAAAAATTTTGTTTCTTTAGAAAATTTTCAGAAAATTTTGTTTTTAGAGAAAATTTTATTTCTATAAAAAATAAAAAAAATTTATTCTGTAAATGATTTGAGAAAATTTTGTTTCTATAAAAAAAATTTTATTCTATAAAAAATTTTAGAAAATTTTACTTCTATAGAAAATTTTCAGAAAACTTTGTTCTATAGAAAATTTCCAAAGAATTTTGTTTCTACAGAAAATTTTGTTTCTATAGAAAATTTTGTTTCTATAGCAAATTTTGTTTCTATAGAAAATTTTGTTTCTATAGAAAATTTTCAAAAAATTATATACTATAGAAAATTTTCATAAAATTTTGTTATTATCGAACATTTTTTTTTTCAATAGAAATTTTTAAAAAAATTTTGTTTCTAAAGAAAATTTAGTTTCTACAGAAAATTTTTAGAAAATTTTGTTTCTATAAAAAATTTTCAAAAAATTTTGTTTCTTTAAAAATTTTTCAGAAAATTTTGTTTGTATAGAAAATTTTTTTTATAGGAAATTTAATTTCTATTCAAAATTTTTAGAAAACTTTGGTTTTATAGGAAATTTCCAGAAAATTCTGTTTCTATAGATTTTTTTGTTTTTATAGAAATTTTTTAGAAAATTCGGTCTCTATAAAAAATTTTCTGAAAATTTTGTTTTCATAGAAAATTTTGTTTCCACAAAAAATTTTCAAAAAATTTAGTTTCTATAGAAAATTTTTAGTAAATTTTGTTTCTATAGAAAATTTTCAAAAAATTTTGTTTCTATAGAAAATTTTCAAAAAAATTTTGTTTCTATAGAAAATTTTGTTTCTAAAGAAAATTTTGTTTCTGTAGAAAATTTTGAAAATTTTGTTTCTATAGAAGTTTTTCAGAAAATTTTATTTCTACATAAATTTCTCAGAAAAATTTGTTTCAGTGGAAATTTCCAAAAAACTTTGTTTTTATAGAAAATTGTCAAACATTTTTTTTAGAAAATTTTGTTTCTATAAAAATTTTCCAGAAAATTTTGCTTCTACGAAAAATTTTATTTCAATAGAAATTTTTTTGAAAATTTAATTTTTATAGAAATTTTCTATAAAAAATTATTAGAAAATTTTGATTCCATAAAAAATTGTTTTAAAATATTGTTTCATAGAAAATATCGTTTCTATAGAAAATTTTCAAAAAATTTCGTGTCTATAGAAATTTTCAAAAACTGTTGATTCGTTAAAAAATTTTGTTTCTATAAAAATTTTTAAAAATTTTGAAATTTGTTTTTTCTACGAAAATTTTCAAAAAAAAATTTTTGTACTAAATTTTTTTTGTACTAAAAACCTATTTAGTACTTCAGTAAAATATTTAAAAAAATACAATACAAAAATTCACAAGGAAGTTGGGAAGAAAATATTTTTTATAGGCAATTTGATTAGAAAATGAGGTTTAAAGTATTTAAAATAAATCCGCATCTTTCAGTGACACAATTTTTTCTTATATCTCCTTTCCATTTACCTAGAAAGAAAAAATATATAAAAATAACTCTTCATGTATTTGATTTCTTGAAACCGCAAATTATTTGCCAGATGCTTATTATTTTGTATTTGGAGCATTTCTAAGATTTCGCTAACAATTCTTGAGCAGACAAACAGAAAAACAAAATCAGTTCAAATTAATTTTTGCAATCTGATTCACATTTATTTAAATTTCTAGTACAAACCGATACATTCATATAAATATTAAAATTAAAATATTTATTTAACATATTTATGGACGTAAATCATTCATTTAATTAAATTTGAAATGAATTGAATGAATGGAAATTATAATAAAAATTCATGTTAAAACAATCAGTTGATTGATTTGAGATCACTGAACATTCACAATTTATTTCAAAAAAATTATAAGAAAATTAGACGCCATCACCTATTATTACAAGAAGTAGGAGAAGGAGAAAGAAAAGTCTATTTGTCGGTAAAAAAAAAATTGATTTCATTTTTCCAGCATCTAAATGCCGATAAAATGTTTTTGCCACTGGCTTTTGTTTTTTTTGTTGGCAAAACAATTGAAATTGTTTAAAATCAAATCAAGGAAAAAGTAATTTTCTCTAAACAACAGCAGAAAAAAATATAATCATCACTTCATCAACTTCATCACCATCAATATCATTATTAGCATGTTTATGATCATTATTATGTAGATTTCGTGCCTCATGCTTCAAGTTTTTCCTACCATTTGAACCATTTGAAAATAATTTTGTTTTTTTTTAATATTAGATTTAAAACAATAATCAGATGAAGAAAAAATTATAGTAAGAAATAATAAATCTTGAGCTTTTTCATTAATAATTTATACATTTTACTTGATTTTATTTATTTATTTAAACATGCAATAATGCAGAAAAATAATGATGGAAAAACTAATTCAAAAGATGAAAAAAAATCAAAGTTCGAAAGGAAAAATAATGATTTTTTTTGAGGGGTTTGAAAAGCGCTTTTCGTTTTCAATGTCTGCTTGAGTTTTTTAGTAAAAGGTCCTGATACAGATAAAACAACTGAGAAAGAGTTAAAGCCGGTTAAGACCGACTCTAGTATACACTACGCCACAAAGGTCATATGTGGACCAATAGTAAAAATTTTTTTTACTGATTAGAAAAGTGTCCGTATTTAATTTTATAGTCATATTAAAATTTCCTTCAGATTATTCTATATTTAAGCCATTTCAGGCAGTTGGTCCAATATGGGACTAATATGGGTAAAATGTGCTCCGATTGGATTGAAATTTTGCAGGTTTAATAAAGTTTAAACAAAACTTAATTTATATTTGTTTCTATAGAAAATTTTCAGAAAATTTTGTTTCTATAAAAAATTTTCAGAAAATTTTGGTTCTTTAGAAAATTTTCAGAAAATTTTGTTTCTATAAAAAATTTTCAGAAAATTTTGGTTCTTTAGAAAATTTTCAGATAATTTTGTTTCTATAGAAAATTTTCAGAAAATTTGTATCTATACAAAATTTTGTTTTTGTAGAAAATTTTGAAAAAATTTTGTTTCTTTAAAAAATGTTGTTTCTATAGAAAATTTTCAGAAAATTTTGTTTCCATAGAAAATTTTGTTTCTATAAAAAATTTTCAGAAAATTTTGGTTCTTTAGAAAATTTTCAGACAATTTTGTTTCTATAGAAAATTTTCAGAAAATTTGTATCTATACAAAATTTTGTTTTTGTAGAAAATTTTGAAAAAATGTTGTTTCTTTTAAAAATTTTGTTTCTATAGAAACTTTTCAGAAAATTTTTTTCTATATAAAATTTTGTTTTTATAGAAAATTTTGAAAAAATTTTGTTTCTATAGAAAATTTTGTTTCTATAGAAAATTTTGTTTCTATAGAAAATTTCTATAGCAAATTTTCAGAAAATTTTTTTCTATACAAAATTGTTTTTATAGAAAATTTTGAAAAAATTTTGTTTCTTTAGACAATTTTGTTTCTATAGAAAATTTTCAGCAAATTTTGTTTCTACAGAAAATTTTGAGAAAATTTTATTTCTATTGAAAATTTTCAGAAAATTGTTTTACTATACAAAATTTTTTTTTATAGAAAATTTTGAAAAATTTTTTTTCTATACAAAATTTTGAAAAAAATTGATTCTTTAGAAAATTTTGTTTCTATAGAAAATTTTATTTCTACAGAAAATTTTCAGAAACAAATTTCTATAGAAAATTTTGGGAAAATTTTGTTTCTATAGAAAATTTTGAAAAAATTTTGTTTCTATAGAAAATTTTGAAAAAATTTTGTTTCTATAGAAAATTTTCAGAAAGTTTTCTTTCAATAGAAGATTTTCAGAAAATTGTTTTACTATACAAATTTTTTTTTATAGAAAATTTTGGAAAAATTTTGTTTCTTTAGAAAATTTTGTTTCTTTCGAAAATTTTGTTTCTATGGAAAATTTGCAGAAAATTTTGTTTCTATAGAAAATTTTCAGAAAATTTTGTTTTCTATAGAAACCCAGCAAAACTTTGGTAACGGCAAGTACTCTGGTATCTGGTTACCTTGTAATGACTACAGCATACCCTCCGAATAACTAATAAGTTATTACATAAGTACTTATTTGTAATTAAAATGGTAAGTTGAACTGAATGGCCCGGGTTCAAATCCCACCAAGAGCAACAATTTTTTTTATTTTTTTTTTTTTATTAAAAATGTATTTTTAAATGATTTGTGAATTTTAAAAACATAAATATTACCTTCTGTAAAAAAAATTTTGGAAAACTAACTCACGGTAATGAAAAAATACTATCATGAGTCAATTTTGATTATGTAGGCTACATACCTATTGGATACCAAGCAACGGTTCTGATTGGTCTTAACTTGGTAAGCATAGACTTATCTTGGTTATCCTTTATTTCAACTGTGGACAGTGACCTCCTAATGACATCACCAAAAGAGCTACGTTACGTAGTGAGCTAACATGTACCGCGAGTTGTAAAATAAGAACGATAAAAAATGGGATGGAAAGACCAAGTAGAGGAAAAATTTTCACAACTTGGCCTATAAAATTGAAGAATATTCGCACAAGATCGAAGAAAATAGGTTGTATCTATAGGCCATTTAAGTAAGTAAGAGCCAATATTATATAAAAACTTATACAAAAGGGAAGATTTAAATTGTTTAAGTTTTAAAATAATTAAAAAACACTTCTTTTTTGTTTATTAAATGCATTAAACATTTACAAAAAATCGTATAGAAATATGTTTCCAAAAATTACAACAAAGCAAAAAAGCAGAGAAAAACAAAGTTATTGTCACATGATTTTGGATCTAAAAATAAAAATTGTTTATATTAATTATAAGCTGCTAAGTTTTCAACATATGAAGTAGCTCGGTGGAAGAGTCTCCGCCTAGCAGTCGGAGGGTCTGGGTTCGAGCCCCCATGGGGTCATAAGAAAAAATTTGTATTTCGTTAAAAATATGTTTTTTAAATAAAACAACAACAAAAAAGTTGTTGTTGTTGTCTTCCAATTACTTACCCAAGTCATTACATTTCTGCAATTGGTAAGTACTTGCCTCCAATGACATCCCCATGTTAATGTAATGACTTAAACAGTGAATGAGTAAGTAGTTCGTGTTCAATAGTTTAACTGTTTAACTCATTATTTGGTAATGAAAAGTTTTGCTGGGAATATTTCAGAAAATGTATTTTCTATACGAATTCATAACAAAATTTTTGTGAAATTTGGTTCCTAATGAAAATCTTCATAAAATTCTGTTTCTATAAAGATTTTTTTCCTATAGAAAATTTTGTTTTTGTAGTAAATTTTCAAAAAATTGTATTTCTATAGAAAATTTTGTTTCTATTAAAATTATTCATAACATTTTGGTTCCTTACCATTTTTTAAAAAAGTTTTTGAAAAAAATTTTTGTTATAGAAAATCTTCATAAATCACCATAGATATTTTATGCAACTACTGATCATTATATCAAATTTTATAGGAATCAGTCCATATTTGGCTATATCTTTCGTATAAAAACAACTCCTGGAAACCACTAAAATGCCATAAACACCAGTTAAAAGCTATTAAATTATAAACTATGACAACTATTGTCACTAAATTTATATTTGGTCCACATTTTGAAGAAGCTGCACCCTCGTAGATAAGCGAGATATGTTTCTAACTTTAACACAATTTGATGGTGGTTATAACTCCATCCGTAGTAATTTCTCAAAACAGACTAAATAAAGAACAACTAATTTGATAGATGTAGCTACAACAAGATGACGTTATTAACTGCTAAAGTTCGAATAACTCTGCTGAAAGACCCTTTATATGTTTGAATATGTGATTTTTTTATCATCTGATCAGTTTTGGACGACTATACAATTATTTTACTTGATTTTCTATAAAAATTACTTTTAAACAAACTATTTACAGTGTTAGAAAACTTATTCCCTGAACTGTAAGAATTCATTGAAAAATTCTAATTATGTTTTCTTTTAAAGTCTCTCTCACCTTCAGATTTACTCACATTCGCATTAAGCGGCGACTGACTGATATACAATGACTGAATGATTTAAAATAAGATTCAATGGGATAAAGTTCATTCATCTTATTTCAAATATATATAAAAGGAAAACAAATACCCACTGATTTCTTAGTAAAGAAAAATAAACTTTCAATTCTCTTAATGTCAAACAGTCGGTGAGTGAATACGCAAAAAAGTCAGAACGTCAGTCAAATGAAACTATTCCAACATCAATACTTCATTCAACTGGTTCAGATCAAACTGCATCCAACCATCCAACCAACCATCCATTCACTTTTTATGTCTAAGAATTTTCCCATCTTGAGAAAAAAATTGTGTTTGAAAATTCTGAAATGTTAATGTTATTTTCTTGTATTTTACGCTTTCAATGAACGATAGAAAATTTAAAATATGCAAAACGCATCCTATAAATACGATAAAGATACACTTGAATAAATAATTAATACAAAAAAGAATTGGATTAATGAAGAGGAACCGAAGGAAATTATGCACAAAAGAAGGCATTAAACAAACAATTTTTATTCTCAAGAAATTTGTTCAATTGCTGGATTTGAAGAGAAATGTTGCTTTTAATTAAGGAAAAAAGAATTTTGAAATTGTTGGTGCGTTTTTTCAGAAGAAATATTGATTTGCAAAATCAATAAATAAATTGATCCCTTTTAAAAAGTTTCCATTTAAAAGTTGCATTGCAAATATTTATTTGCAATCAAAAGAATTTACACCATTTTTTTAGAAAAATCGTCTATAACTAAATTATTTTATAAGAAAATGTCTCTTATCTAGTCATATTGCCATAATTAAACAACGGGCGCCAAATCGTCACATTCAATATCGATCGAAAACTCGGACTCTTAAGCAAACATTGTGTAGCATACCTTAGGGATTTTCAAAATAATTTGTTTTGCTCAAAGTTTAACAAAATTTGATATCTTTGTCAAAACATTTAGTTAACATGAAATTATTTTACTATCAGAGAACTTTTGACAAATAAGTTACAAGTTAGTAAACCTAATATGTTATATATTATTTAGATTATCCTAAAAGTATGCTATACAAATGTTTCTGAAATATCTTGCATTAACATTTTTATTTAAACTTTCAAACAAAAAAGTTATATAATAATACATTTTTTTGCTTGTGGCTTAAAATTCAAAACTGAACACTTTAAAGCTTTTTTAATTTTATAACTTATAACAATATGATACTAGTTAAGAGACCTTGTGAATACCCCAATTGTATGCCCGAAAATATTTTGAAGGAAAAATTTTGAGCAACAAATCCCAAAAATCCACTTTAAAGAGACATGATTTATCATGACTTGGATGAGGCTCTTCATAACCAACATAAAAATCTCAAACAAAAATAGTTCGTTTGTTACATTTTTTTCCCTTCGAAATGGTGTAATTACACCCCACAATGTCTGCTTAATATTAAGGAAACTGTATCATTGAAACTAATGATAATACACTGCCGCTCATAAGATTAGGTTTACTGCTTCTTTAATATAGCATCAATGTCTGAATATATCTTTATAACCAATACACATACACTGTATGTATGTAAATCTTAATATGTGACGCGCAAAATAGAATAGAAGTGTAAAACCGGTTTTGCTCGGGAGAGCCATTTTAAAGATTTAAATATTATTTTTTCTACTTTATTTTTTACCCTTAAGTCCCTTTCCAAACCAAAT
The DNA here is from genome assembly GCA_933228675.1 of Stomorhina lunata. Taxonomy (NCBI): domain Eukaryota; kingdom Metazoa; phylum Arthropoda; class Insecta; order Diptera; family Rhiniidae; genus Stomorhina; species Stomorhina lunata. The sequence goes on along the minus strand of OW121740.1, from coordinate 122,481,065 downwards.
GTTTAGGCTTTGTTCTATCTACTTTAGTAGATAGTTTATGCAAAATTTGGTCAAAATCGGTCGAGCAGTTCTTCATTTATCACATCTTTGTAACAAATTAATAAGTATTTTTTTAGAGTTTATAAAATCCATGGAAATTTTTTAAATTTACAATTTTATTATATAGTATAGTTTCCATATATTGTACAAAGTAAATTATCTTCTGCTTAATCTATATATGGGGGATTCCAAGTAAAATCGGACAGTTTGGAAAAATATTTATACGCTTCACCACCATAGGTGTAAAGGGTATTATATACCTTTCTGAGTCGATTTAGCGATGTCCGTCCGTCCGTCCGTCCGTCTTGACGGGTTGCTGGCTGGACCCCATGTAAACCATGTAATCAAAATACAGGTCGCAATTTTAAAGATAATTTGATGAAATTTGGCACAAATTATTTTTCTGATAGTGGGACACCATGGCTATTGAAATTCGTCAAAATTTATCACATTTTTTGTAAAATATTAATTAGTATTCTCTTAGAGTTTATGCAATCCATGGAAATTTTTTAAATTTTTAATTTTATTGTACATTATAGTTTCCATATATTGTATAAAGTCTATAAATTATCTTCTGCTAAATCTATATATGAATGATCCCAAGTCAAATCGGACAGTTTGAAGAAAACTATTTATACCCTTCACCACTATCGGTGGAAAGGGTATTATATCACTTTCTGAGTCGATTTAGCGATGTCCGTCCGTCTTGGCTGGCTGGACCCCCATGTAAACCATGTAATCAAAATACAGGTCGCAATTCTAAAGATAATTTGATATAATTTGGCACAGATTACTTTTTTATAGTGGGACCATTGCTATTGAAATTCGTCAAAATTTATAAAAAATTAATTAGTATTTTTTTAGAGTTTATACAATCCATGGAAATTTTTTAAATTTTATTGTACAATATAGTTTCCATATATTGTATAAAATCTATAAAGTAACTTGAACTAAATATATGGGGGATTCCAAGTCAAATCGGACAGTTTGGAGAAAACTTTAATGTTCCTACTCAACAGCATATTTCAGTAAACTTTTAAATTTTGTTGGCTAATGGTTACAGAGATATCGAATATTGAAAAAATGGCATTATAAGAAAACTGTATTAAAATAAATACTCATAATACTCATTTTTTTGCATTTTTTGTTTTTTTATCTGCATTTCAATAAGAAATGAAAAAAATTGTGCAATGGGCTTTGGTGCGATTTTCGGGATTTTGTATCTTAAATTATTTTTTTTCAATGTTTGTACTCTTCAATCTTCTTGCAATTTTTTATATATTAAAATTCGATCAATTACCAAAATTTTAAGACCCATGGTTGTGGGATTCGAATAACTTCTATTTTTTTTTTTGATATTTTAAAGTTTGGCAAGAAAATATTATAAGCAAACTTTTAGTGCATGAGCCAACGAAGGTTTCCAAGTTAGTATGACCCATTTCCGACAGGCGGCGCCACTGAAAATTACCCAAAATTAATTAAATCGTAAATTGTACATTTGATCATCTTTAGGAAAGTTATTGCACATGAGCCGACGGAAGGTTTCTTATTTGGTGCGATTAAGTCCCAATAGATGGCGCCACTGAAACTTATTAAAAATCAGTTGAGTCGTAAACTATGCATTTGATTATGTTGGTGAACCAGCAACATGCGCACTTTACAGCTCTAACTATATTTCAAGATATCAAAAATACTTTTGTAACATTTTGTCCCTCTAGCTCTATTCGTTATTCAAACGGACAGAAACCCCTTTTCTTCCTGGTATATTTGTGTTTCCGTAAGTTTTTTATATGGGAGCTATGGTCAAATGGCGACCGATTGTGACAAAATTTTGCACAATGGCTTGGATTGACATAAAACTTCCTTGTGCTAAATTAAGTGGTCATATCTATTGCAGTTTATCATTTATTGGCATTTAAGTGTATTTTAGGTAAAATTTAGGCTGTTTCCGTAAGTCTTTTGTATGGGAGCTATGGTTAAATGTAAACCGATTTCGATGAAATTTAAAATGCGGCATAATGATCATGTAAAACTTCGCTATACTAAATTTTATCATCATACCTATTATAATTTGTGTTTTATAATAAGCGAATAAGCGATTGACCAAGACGAGGTTATATGGGAGCTATGGTTAAATGTGAACCGATTTCTCCCAATTTTAATACCAACATTTTCCAAAAAATTAAGAATATTTTTGCCAAATTTCAGTGACCTACCTCCTTTTTTATAGGCCCTATCGTGCCGACAGCAGACAGACATACGGACAGATAGAAGGGCAGACAGACACGCAGACGGACAGACAGACAGACAAATTAACAGACGTACATCTCTTAATCGACTTAGAATTTGATAATGATTCAGAACATATATAAATTTTTAAGCCAATATTAAGGAAATTACAAAAGGAATGACAATCTCAATATACCCCTCCATTGTTGTTGATGGTGGGTATAAAAAGCACTGAACCTAATCCGATGGTCGGCAGTGTATATTGTTTTATTTTTATACTTTGTCTTTCCTTAGCTTCTACAGACATTTAACCAACAAGTAAATATTTTTTCTATTGAAGAAAAACACAAACAAGTTAAACAAAACAAATGATCATCTTATAATTTACATTCATTTGTTTTAAATTGTTATTAGTTTTCCTTATTTCTTGAGAGTTTATGCAGAAAAAAGTCAAGGAGGAAAATTTGTATTCAAAAGAAAATTTAAAACATAAGATAGACTTGGAGCTTTGAAGGCTCTATACGGGTTTATTTAATGTTATAAATATTCAAAATATCGAACATTTTCTAAAATTTATAATTATCAGTGAAATGTCAGCTGGACAAATCAGCAGTATGTCAATAATACGGAAGCATTAATGTAATAAATTAAGTTAAATTTGAAATTATGTTGAATTGCTTAAAGTTAATGGAACATTTTCAATACACTTTTAGGTACTGCTGGCATTCTGCTACTCCACCAACAAAATATTATTCTAAAATATTAGGAATTTTAAAAATGTCAGCAGGACATGTCAGCAGTGTATCAGCAGAAGATCTCTGATGTTCTACGACTTAGTTTTCGACCTAATTATGATCAAATAATAGATCATGTAAAGAAATGAAAATGTAATTTGGATCGTATAGAAATTAAAATCAGTAATTAACTATAATAAAGGGTTATCCATTCCGTGGTTTCAAAAGTATAGGACTAAAATTCGACATCTGTCAAACCAATTTTTTTCTTTACAGTTAAAAGTCTGACATTGACGAAAATTGATCGCTTAAGTATCACACAACGCATAAAATGATCAGAACATACTACAAAAATGATGATTCTGGTGATCGTGCTTTTAGAGGAGATTATGGTTTACATAATCGTCAAACTACGCAACCAATTGCCAAAATTGTGAAGAAATTTAAAGAGAGCATATATAAATATTGTAAGTGCATTATCGTTTTGCTCGTTTCGCTGAAAATATCGCTGCTGTAATTGAAAGTGTTGCCAGAGACCCGAATGTGTCGATTCCTCGTCGTTCCCAGGAATGAGGTCTGTCTTACGGCACATTATGGCGTATTTTGCATTTAGATCTACACTTACATCCATATAAAGTCCAGCTCACACAACAACTGAAGCCAGTTGACCATTCACAATGTCGTAGATACATGAAATGGGTGCTTGAACAACAGGCGGTGGATGGCGATTTTTCAAACAAAATTTTCTTCAGCGATGAAGCACATTTCTCACTCGGTGGGTAAGTTAATAAACAAAATTTTCATATTTGGGGCTCTGAGAATCCTCAAGTAATTGAACAAATGTCATTATATCTATTTCCTGGATAAAGACAAATATTTGCAAAATTTTCCCATTATACAAACTTTTTCTCAAAACTTATACATTTAAGCTGTTTGCGTCATTTGGACTTATATGAGAGCTAGGGTCAAATGTGGACCAAATATCACGAAATTTAACAAATTGATTACAGTTTTTACAAAAATTATGTATGCAAAAAATAAACTCAAAATTTCCATTATCTTGAGATTTATTAGCGTTTTAGAGATTTTTGTCTCATTTAGTGCGTTTTGACAGAAGAGTTTATATGAGAGCTATGGTCAAATGTGGACCGATTTCAACGAAATTTGGTACAGTGATTTTGGTTTACATAAGCAGTATTTGTTTTAAATTTCAAATATTGATGTTTGTGGCCAAAATATCAATTCCGGGGAGTGGGACCTATGGGAGGTACCATAAATAATTGACCGATTTTGACGAATTTCAATGCCATGATCCCACTATCAAATGATCTGTGCCAAATTTCATCAAATTATCTTTAGAATTGCGAAATGTACTTTGATTACATGGTTTACATGGGGGTTCAGGCAGCCAGAGACGTCCAGCCAGACGGACGGACTGACATCGCTAAATGGACTCAGAAAGTGATTCTAAGCCTATTGGTATATTGCATCATCAGCACAAGAAATATCATATAAAAAGTATTTAATATGTGTTTTATTTACATTCACTTTTGAAACCACAAAATGGATAACTCTGTATATTAAGTTTAGATCTAAAATTTCCTATTAGGATTCTTCTGCTGAAAACAGTCGTAATTTGTATAATTGAAATAGTTTTATACAAATAAATTCTTGCAGTGTATACTCGTATTTTTGCTTAAACTTTGCGTCTGTTTTTGTGGTTAAATTTATTGTTTTTCTGTATTCTCAATTTGTTGCTGCTTTTTTCCCCAGCTTTTCTGTATTTAAACAAACAATTTTGTTATATTTTTTACAATTGTACGAGTATAAAGTATTGTTTGCCTAAGAATTGTGCAATAACCAAACCGTATTAGACTTGTACAACATGGTAGCTTTTTTCTCGTTATTTGAGGCATGCTACAATACCACACTAAATTTTTTATTTATATATTCGCACATTCAACATTCAAGTCTAACTACTCTGAACAATTTGGCAACATATTTTTTTCTATTTCAGATTTTTTTAGGATTTTTCTTTTTTTTTGCCTACTATCAATTTTACTTAGTACTTTTAAACAAATCTTTTATTGTTGGTTTTTAAGACCTTTATTGAGCGGGAGGGGGTAGAATGAATAATTTTGTGGCAAGCTTTTATACTTGCCACAAAAAAAAGTGTTATAAAAACAATAAAATATTGTCAATAAAACATTCTCACGTGTTTGTAATTTTTTTCTAGTTTTTGCTTCTGCGAAAATCAGAGAATTTTTTTTAAATATTTGGTTGTTAAAGCCAGACAAGTTATTAGTCATTATTTAAAATGGTTTCTCAAAGTGTTAAAAAGTACTTGGGAATCACACCGATTTTTATGGTTTATAGCTTATTTTATTCTTAAGTATGTGACTCTTAGAAAAATATTTAAAATGTTAAAATTTTACTTTATCTTTTTTTAATTACATTTTTAACCTGAAAAAAATTACGAATTTCGCACAAAAAAAAATTTTTTTCTCCATTAATTTCTAAATAACTCCAAAACGATAAGAGATATAGAAAAATTATATTAAACTAAAATAAATGCAATTTTGTTATGCATCTTCAAGTGTTTTAATTTTGAAAATCGGATGAGTCGTTCTCGAGTTAGGACGAAATAGGTCTCCGCACCTGACTAATTTAAGGGGAAAAATTTGCCACGCCCATAAAAAAATCCATATCTGATGGAAAAAAAACCGACAGCGGATCTGAGTGTAGCGCATCAAGATCCATATAGTCCGCATAGTTTTATTAAAAGGAAAGACAAAAAATGAATTTTTGCAGAGCAGTGTAATCAGTGTTTTTTATCTCTTATTCGACCTAACTTTCAATGTGTCCCGAAAATGTGTATCTTACCCTTTTCTACCCCCTTATTTAAGAACCCCAATATGTGTAAATATTTCAAAACATTTTCAATTAATAAAAACACAATTCCTAATCTTTAATTTTTGTTCCGGTTTTTCCCCTCTTTCCCCCTTAGTTGAGAAATACCAATCGAGTGCGGCATAAATTTTGTTTCTTTGAAAAGTTATATATGGGCCAAAAAAAAGTACCCTATTTTGAAAAAGTCCAAAAATGTTTGTTTCAAGACGATCTAAATCTGATTTTCAAAGTGTACCGAAAACGTGTACCTTACCCTTTCTAACCCTTGAATTAAATGAAACTCAAATACGTGTTAGTATTTCAAAACAAATTCAAATATTTAAAACACAATTCCTAACCATACATTTGTCTCCGTTTAAATCCGTTTTACCCAATTAAATAGAGAATACTACAATTTTTAATGTTTATAGATTCCGGTATAAATTTTATTTAAAATAAGTACCAAAACTTACCTTACCCTCTATTGGTGCCATTTTCAATGAAGTAAAGAACAGGCCTTATTTTCGTCGCTGATTCAAACCCAATTTTTCTTTTGTTTTTATTGCTCTTTATTTTGGAGATATAATCTTACTAATTTTTCCCCTTTTATGTACCCTAAATGTACGATTTTCCAAAAAAGTACCTTTTATTTTCATTGCTGATCCTTTTCATATTTGTTTAGAAGATATAATTTTACAGATTTTTTTTCCCCTTAAATTGTAAAAGTACATTTCTGACTTCATTGATTTTAAAGATAAAGTAAATAAACTACACATGAATTCTTTTCCATTTTTATTCAATTAGTCGAAAAAGTACCAAACACGTGTTTGATATTTTTTGATGTTTATCGATTAAAATTTTGCTAAAAATTTTGTTTCTGTGAAAAGTTATACATAGGTCAAAAAAGTACCCTATTTTCAAAGAAGTGCAAAAATGTATGTTTCTAGCCGATCCAAATCTAATTTTAATTTTGTTTCTATCGATTGATCTAATCTTCTATCGATGTTAGTTTCGGAGATATGACGTTGCTAATTTTCCCCTTTTCTATCCTGTTTTACCCCCTAAACTTCGTTTTTATTCCCGATTTTTCCCTTTTTACCCTCTAAATAGAAAAAAGTACCAAACACGTGGTAATTTTCTTCAATATCAATCGACCCGTCTATAAATTATAAATAAATTCTGGCTTAATTGATTAAAAATATATGCAAAGTTTAAAGACAAAAACCTGCCCTTGAATATTTTCCTGTTTTTACCTTTTTTTAACCCTATCAATCGCAAAAGTTACGTTTGGTTTAAAAAAAAATACCAACAAATAGAAAAAAAAGGTAAATTTGTACCTCTATTAGTCCCATTTCGAAAAAAGAACTAAACACCTGTCCTCTTATTTTCATAGCAGATCTTCATCCAATTAAAATTTTGTTTGTATCGCTGTTAGTTTCAGAGATATAAGGCTACTATTTTTTTATTTTTCTAACCATGTTTTACCCCCTATTTTTTAAAAAGTACAGAATATGTATCCTTAAATTTTTGTTTTGGAATATATAGTGTTAACGTTTTTACCCTCTAAATTGAAAAAGTACCAAATTTGTATTTGATATTTCGTGCTTGTCAATTGACTTTGCTATACATTTTATTTCAAACTAAATTCAAAGATAAGATTTCCCGTTTTTAACCCTTTTCACCCCCTAAATGGTAAAAGTACCAAACACTTGTTTAATATTTTCTCATATTTATTGACGCCGGTATAACTATTGTTTCAATGTTTATTGGTTCATAAGATACATGTGTGTTAAAAAAAAGTACCAACAATTTTGTTTACCCATTTTACCTCCTATTTGTCCCCTTGGGTCTTGTAGGGGATTTTGGATACCAAGCAACGGTTCTGATTGATCTTAATTTGGTAAGCCCAGGCTTATCTTTGTCTATCCCTCATCTCAACTGTGGACACTGACCTCCACGTAGTATCACCTGGTTAGCTACCTCAACACTCGTTAAAGTAGTGAGCTAGAAAGTGCAGCGAGTTCTCCAAGAAAACTATAAAAATATGGGTTAGGACGTTAGGCCATTACTATAAAAAAACTAAAGTTAGCAAGAAAACGAACACATAAATGTAAGAAGAGGTAGTAAGAAACTTCGATGGAAAGAACAAGTAGAAGAAAATCTTTCAAAGCTTGGCCTACGGTATTGGAAAATAGCGCAGAAAATCGGAGCGCATGGAATTCCAAAACATGCTCGGCCTTTGACCTTAACAAGTTTTAAATTTAAGTAATTAAGTAAGTAATTGTCCCATTTTCCAAAAAAGTACCAAACACCTGCCTTTTAATTTTTGTAGCTGATCCTAACGCTATTTCAATTTTGATTTTTACTTTCGGAAATTCAAAGTTAAACAGTCAGTTACGGATGAAAATATCAAAAAGTCTATAAAACTATTTTGAATTACTTAAGACGATCGAGAAATCTGGAGATATCTAAGGAACTTCTTGAACATATCGTGATTACATTTTTTTGATACTTATATACCAAAAATCTAACATAAAATTTAGCAAACATGTATAATTTTTGGGAAGTGCTGTTATAACGGTTTCCAAAACTGTTGCGGACGTTACATTTCGGACTTTAAATACTTTAGTAAATATGTAAATTTATTAAATTATTAGTGAAAATTTTTTAAAAGTTCGAGGCTCTACATCACATAGCTATGGCAAAATTCGGTAGCTATCTCTAAATATTACAAAAATGGCTTAATTGTTTTATTAGAGAATCCCTGCACGATTTTTGTAAAAATTGCGCAATAAATCTATATGTGTAGCACTAGGTGAAATAACATTTGTCTGCCTTAAGAAAATAATTTTTTTTTTTTATTATGATTTAATTTTTGTTTATTTTTCAAAAAACAAACAATTATAAGCGACTTATAAATACTATAACTCATTAAATATTCATAGATTTTAGTTGAAATTTTGGGGGAATAATACAAAATATGCATATGAGGTGGGTGTACTTAGTTCATACTAGAAGTTTTACCTCATAACACTCGTATTATGCAAAAAAATATTTTTGAATTTTTTTAAACATTATTCAAAAAAACGTGTATAACTTAAAGCATATTTGGTAAAAGTTTCAGTTTTAAACAAATTAAATAATCATTTTGGAGAGATATTTAACAACAAAAATGGTCAGTAAACAAATTAATTTCAAACGTGAGTAAAATTTAATTTGTTCAGACTTACACTTGTTCAACTTTTGTGGTGATATTTTGTTGGTTTTTCATTAACTGAAAGAAATCATGAAATTTTTACCTGTAATGAAATGAAAACAAAAAAAGAAATTATATTAAAAATGTTTAAAAGAAAAAAGCTAATATAAAATTTTTTAAGCATATTTTTATGGCATATTTCCTAGTAAATTTATTTAAAAAATAATATTTGATTAAAGTTATGAAATAAATTTTATACCTTTTTTGCCGTATATATCGAATATGAAGAGACTTTTGGATGTTTTACCCCTAAGGGGGTAAAAACGGGAAAAAGGGGAAAAAACGTTATATTTCCTAAACTAATAGGTATAGAAAAAAATAATAAAATTACGTTTTGAACAGCTATGAAAATAAGCGGACAGGTGTTTGGGTTTTTTTTTGAAACTATGTCCGATAGGGGTAAAAATAGTGAAAATAGTTTTTTTGTACTTTTTTAACCCGCTCTTGGTTTTTAAACCAAAGAATATAGAAAGGATCTTTGTAATACAGTCAATAGACGTAAAAGATATATTGAACACGTATTTGGTACTTTTTTGATTTTGGGGCCAAAATGGGTAAAAAGAGGGATGAAATGATAACTATACATTTCAAATCTAATATGAATAGGTACATTATTTTAACTGCGTTTTAATAAAATTTACTGATTTCAATTGTTTCCGAAGAAGTACCAAATATGCAAATGGAACTCATTTGAAATTAGGGGATAAAAAGGGGAAAAATTAGTAACATTATAACTTTTAAACATATGAATGTTTGTCTGTATGTATGTCCTAACCTTTAATTTTTGTCCCGGTTTTTCCCTTTTTTCCCCCATTAGTTGAAAAATACCAATCGAGTGCGGCATAAATTTTGTTTCTTTGAAAAGTTATATATGGGCCAAAAAAAGTTATATATGGGCCAAGTAAGTTGGGGTAGCAAATAATCAGTTTTATAAAATCATTTTTAAATTTTGACTTTATATTTCTGAAAACTGTACAAGGTAGGTAAATGATTTTTTGTAGTAATAAAGCTTATTTTATTGTTCATATAAAACAATTTAAATAATTTTAAAAAATGTAACCCAATTGACCGTTTCTTGCAATTAAAATTTTGGTGTCTGGAAATTTGGCATTTTTTGGAAAATCTCATTTTCTGGATTAGCTTATGAATTGGCGCTACTTTTTATTTGTGAAATCTAAAGGGAATATATGGGGCTTTATAACTGCGTTTCTGAAAGTTACAATATCGGCTTGACATTTTTGTTATATGTTCGAAAACACAAAAAATTTCTTAAAAATTAGATAAATTTCGGTCAATGCTGCACGTAGAGTGAACCTAGAACCTCATTCTCTAGGAATTTATAATAAAACATGAACTTTTATTAAAAAACTTCTTAATAAAAAGTAAATAATTGATAACATATTTTTAGGAAAAAATAACTTTTTTCGATTAGCGAAAAATATTTGACTTTGGAAGTTTCTCAATATTAAACACTTCAAGATATTTAAAAACAGTTTTCACAGTTTTATTTCCTAAACTGTTGGCTTTATGTCAGTATTTGTTTCAAAAATTATCGGCTTAATATTGAATGCACAATGGGGCAAAAACTAACAAAAATTCGAAGAGAAATAGATTTTTTTATTTTTGAAATAAAATAACTTAAAACCCAAGAGTTATTAAAGTGAAGTAAACATAGGTTTTCTTCGTTACTTCAAACTTATTTCAAAATGTAAAAACTCAACCATATTGGACAATAATTGGAAGAGCTACACGGTCCAAAAGCTTTTTTACTTCTGAGGTGGTCTTCTTTGACGCCCAAAAATTCACTCTGTGTAAACACAGGGTAACTATAAATCAAAACTTCAGAAAGGTAGGTTCCTCCTTAACAATTTTCTCATACATACTGATACAATCAGACTTACAGTTTAGAAGATACATCGGTTTAATATCGAATGCACAATCGGTCAAAAACGAAAAAAAGTCGAAGAGAAAATTTTTTTTTTTTTTATTTTTAAAATGAAATAACTTAAAAGCCATAACAGTTATTATATTGAACTAAGCTTGTTTTCACTATGTTTCTATAAGCTTATTTCAATATGTAAAAAATCAATCATATTGGACAATAATTGAAAGAGCTACACGGTCCAAAAACTTTTTTACCTCTGAGGTGGTCTTCTTTGACGCCCAATAATTCACCTTGTGTAAACAAGGGGTAACCATAAATTTAAAATTTGGAAAGCTTGGGTGCTCCTTAACAATTCTTTCATACATACTGATACAATTAGACTTATAGTTTAGAAGATACAGATCTTTTACCACTTTAAATAAAACTACAAACGTTTTTCATCAAAAAATTGATTTTGTATGAAAAATTCGTATTTTACATGCGTTAAAAGTATTTCATCAAAACGTTGATTTTAAGTACAAAATTTTGGTGATTCCAAATTGACAATCTTTATCGATTCAAATACTTTTTAACAAAGTTACAAGCGTTAAAAGTATTTAATCAAAAACTCGTTTTTATAGTTTTTAGTTTGATTTTAAAAGTTTTTAGTTCTTTGCATAATTCAATTTGTTTTTTCAGTCATTTTTAAACCCTCAGATTATTAAAAACTCCACTTTAACAAAAACATTAAAATTTAAAATATATTACACCGCCATTTGTTGCCGTATAGTCTAAAAAAGCAATTGACATTATCACATTTTGTATTGGACTCACAATTTAAAATATAAAAGATCTCTAAAAATAGAATAATACTAAAAGTATTTTAGAATTTAAGAAAATCTAAACATACATACGAACCACTAAACACCAAAATCCAATTTCCCTAAGTTATGTTGAAAGTTGTAAATTAAAAAGACGTGAGCTAAAGTATTTTGAAAATCTACAAGATTTTAAAAATAAATATTGAAAACTATACATAGCTACCAAACATTACAAAACAGCTGTGCTATGGGCGGCCCATTAAGGGTCTAAAGTAATAAAAATAAAGTGAAAACAAATCTTCTGAAATAAAAAGGGGGTGAAGACGATTTGAATGGTTTTTAATGAAAATTTGTTTTAAATAAACATTTATTGAAAATGGGATAACCAAATAAAACTCATAGTTTATTGTTGAAAAAATTGGAAATTCATTAATTTTTTGTCTTATTTCCTTATTTCAAAACTCTAAAATAAATATTAAATTTTAGTACCTGGTTTTTATATTGATTTTGAAAAGGTAATTAATTATTTTTTTAGAGATTTTTTGTTTTATTTAATTGTTTGCTCATGATAATAAAGTTGTCAACAGATTTATTTCTTTTAACTTTATTTAATAACATAATTAAAATTAGTTTTTATAGCATATTTCAAATAACGAAATGTTAGCTTAAACGTATACCACCACTAAAGCAAAAAAAACACTGAACATATACTCTCATCGTATGTTCAGTGACTTGCATGATTTTTTCTCTAAATAAACTTAAAATTATTTAAATTTTTTGAAAAATCCTAAATTTGCCGAAAAATACTGAAAATTTTTTAATACACTTCAAAATTCAATCATAATTTTTGATATTCAGATCTATTCTGAAAAATAACTTTCATGTGAAATTGAAATCGATATATTTAAGAAGAATTCGGTTATCCTTAACTCCCAGTGCTATGCTCCACTAGGCCTCATTTAAGAAGAAGACATAACAACTAATAAAACAAGTAAGAAAGTGCTATAGTCGGTCAAGCCCGACCATGCGAAACCCTTCACCACTAAGGTCAAAGGTGTTCTTTTTCCTGTATATTTGCTAAATTTTGCCATCATACAAACATTTTCTCTTATGTAATGGGTGTTTTTTTTAGAGGTATAGAACTTCGAATTGAAATAAAACACAAGAAAATCGTTTTAATGTCCATCAATTTGGCTTTATTGGAAGGATAATTTTATGCCATTAATGTTTAAATATGATTTCGGGCATGTGGCCGCCGCGGCTGGCTCGAATAAAGCCAATTCTACAGGTCCAATTTTCAACTACTTTTTCGAGCATATGGGGCCGTATGTTGGCAATAACGCCACGAATGTTGGCTTCCAAGTCCCCTAACGTTTCTGGTTTGTTGGCGTAGACGAGCCACTTCACATATCCCCAAAGAAAATAATCCAGTGGTGTCAAATCGCACTATCTTGGTGGCCAATTGACAGGTCCATTCCGCGAAATTATGCGCTCATCGAATGTTTCCTTCAATAAATCAATTGTGACGTGCGCTGTGTGGCATGTAGCGCCGTCTTGTTGGAACCACAACTCATCCACATTCATGCCATCCAATTGGGGAACAAAATAGTCGGTTATCATGGCTCTATACCGGTCTCCATTTATGGTAACTGACTCTCCAGCATTATTTCGGAAGAAGTATGGCCCAATGACTCCACCAGCCCGTAGAGCACACCAAACAGTCAGTTTTTGTGGATGTAATGGCGTCTCAAGGGTCTCATGTGGATTCTCTTCACTCCAAATGCGGCAATTTTGCTTGTTGACGTAGCCATTCAACCAAAGATGAGCCTCATCACTGAACAAAATTTTGCGATGAAAATCAGCATCGAGATCAATATCATTTTCGGCCCATACACCAAAATCACGACGAATTGCATGGTCTCGCGGCTTTAATTCTTGCACAAGCTGGATCTTGTAAGGTCGCAAGCCAAGATCTTTGCGCAAAATCTTCCATAAAGTTGATGGACAAAGCTCCAATTGCTGTGCACGGTGGCGAATCGATTCATTCGGGTCCTCTTCAACACTTTACTCTACAGCGGCAATTGTTTCTTCGGTGCGCACTGTTCGACGTCGCTGCGGATGCGTATTATCACATAGAGTAAACGTAGTGCGAAAACGATCCATGGTTAACCGAATTAATTGCTCTGATGAACGATTTTGTCGACCATAAAATGGACGGAGCTTGCGGTAAACTTCGCGAACTGAACCATTATTTTCGAAATAAATTTGCACGATTTGCAAGCGTTGTTCTTTTGTCAACCTGTTCATGATGAAATGGCAAACCAAACTAAATATTAATCACTTGACAGCTGACAAAATGGCCGCCAGTTAAAAAAGTGATGCCAACTTAAAGTTCTATGCCTCAATAAAAAACACATAAGTTTGTACGGGAGCTATGGTCAAATGTGCTTACATAAACAGTATTGTTTTAAATTTCATGGAAAAATATCGAAATTTGTGGCCAATGTATCAATTCCGGGAAGTGGAACCTATGGGAAGTACCATAAATATTGGACCGATTTTGACAAATTTCTATAGCCATAGTCCCACTATCAAAAAAATGATCTGTGCCAAATTTCATCAAATTATCTTTAGAATTGCGACCTGTACTTTGATTACATGGTTTTCATGGGGGTCCAGCGAGCCAGCCGTCTTACATCGGTAAATCTACTCAAAAACTGATTCTAAGCCTATTGGTATACTAAAAGGTGGGTCTAAGACAAACATTTCTATGCGTTACATACATCAGTACAACTTATAATACCCTTTCCACCTATGCTGGTAGGGTATACAAGCTTTGAAAATTTGATTAATTTTAGAAATTTGAGGCTTTTAAATATTTTTGTTATTTATGGCTACCAGGCAACGGTTCTGATTAAAAACGGTTTCCACTTATGTTAAAAGAGGACGTTCGAAACTTGGATGGAACGAACAAGTAGAGGAAAATCTTTCTTGGCCTACAAAATTGGAAAATATGCGCAAAAGATCAAAGTTCATGGATTTTTTTAAATATGCTCGGCCTTTGACATTAACATGTTGTAAATAAACGAGTAGACATTTAAATTAAAAAAAAAAAATAATTTTAATTCATGAAAGTGATTTTTAGAACAGCCCTGATTGTCTACAATTTAATCAAAGGGTTAAATATAGTTCAAGATATAAACGTTGTCCAAAAATTCAACATTCGCTTTAATATAATATAAATGAAGCGCAATTCTCAAAATGATCCAAACTTTAATTGCAGTTTTTAATATAGTTCAACATTAAAATGTAATTCTCAGGCAAGTCTAATGGCCCGATTGTGTATTGCAACTCGACTTTATTTGTGTTGTCAATTGCCAAAATTACGATGACAATGGCCAGCGATAACCAATAAGAGACCCTTAGTTGCCTTGTCAATTATTAATCATATTGTAAATGACAACAAGAGTCAACTATAGTTGCCAGTAATAGGAATTTGTAGTTGCTGTCATTTTTTAAAAGTGGAAAAAGTACTTTCCCAAATAAAACGAGTTTTTATTCTGTATTCTTCAATTTTTTACTCAATCCAAAGTGCTCAATAACACTGCTCTGCAGTCAAATCCTCCTTTTAATAAAACTATGTGGACTACATGGATTTTGATGCGCTAAACTCAGATCCGTTGTCGGTTTTTTTCCATCAGATCTGGATTTTTTTTATGGGCGTGGCAAATTTTCCCCCTTAAATTAGTCAGGTACGGAGGCCTATTTCGTCCTAACTCGAGAACGACTCATCCGATTTGCAAAATTAAAACACTTGAAGATGCATTTATTTTAGTCCAATATAATTTTTCTGTATCTCTTATAAAATTATCCTTGTGTTTTATTTCAATTCGAAGTTCTATACGTCTAAAAAAAACACCCATTATATATATAAGAATTATAGCCAAATGTTGACCGATTGTAGCAAAATTTTACACACTGGCTGGTATATATATAGAGCTTATTATATAGTGTCCATAGCTATCATAGTTTCTAATTTAATAGCTTTTAACTGGCCTTTGCTAAAATTTTTGGTTTCCGTGAGTGTTTTTTTATATGAAAGCTAAAGTCAAATATGGACTGATTCCAATAAAATTTGATAAACTGATCAAAAATTGCATAAAATTTCCCTATTTTAAATTTAATCGTCATAGCTATTACAATTGTTTTCAATTTATCAGCATTAATGCGTTTCGCGGGGCGGGGTTATATGGGAGGTCTAACTAAATTTGAACCGATTTTGTCCATTTTCAACACACATCTTTTCAAAGATATCCAAAATACTTTTGTAAAATTTTGTCCCTCTAGCTCTTTTCGTTAAGGCGCTATCGTGCTTTTATCTGACGGACAGACGAACATAAACAACCTTTTCTTTATGTATTTTTGTGTTTCCATAAGTTTTTTATATGGGAGCTATGGTCAAATGGTGACCGATTGTGACAAAATTTAGCACACTGCCTGGCATTGACATAAGACTTCCTTGTGCTTAATTTAGTCTTACTAGCTCTTGTAGTTAAGGAGCTATGACGATTTTATCTGACGGACAGACGGACATAAATTCCCTTTTCTTTTTGAATTTTTGTGTTTTCGTAAGTTTTTTATATGAGAGCTAGGTCAAATAGTGACCGATTGCGACAAAATTTTGCACACTGGCTGGCATGGACATAAGACCTCCTCGTGCTAAATTTAGTGATTATATCTATTATAGTTTTAGATTTATTGACATTTAAGTGTATTTTAGGTGAAATTTTGGCTGTTTCCGTAAGTTTTTTGTATGGGAGCTATGACTAAATGTCAACCGATTATGATGAAATTTTATATGCTGTCTAGGGCTTATGCAAAACTTCTATATAGCGATTAGCGTAGGCGAGGTTATACGGGAGCTATGGTCAAATGTTAACCGATTTTGCCCAATTTCAATACCAACATTTTCTCAGTGATGAAGAATCTTTTTACTTAGTTTCATTGAGCTAGCTCCTTTCGTTTATGCGTTATCGTGATTTCAACAGACAGACAGACAGACAGACGGACATCGCTCAATCGTCTTAGAATTTCGTAAGGATTCAGAATATATATCGTTTTTTATTTTTGGGCCAATATTAAGAAAATTACAAACGGAATGACAATCTCAATTTACCCCCCATTCTTTTTGATGGTGGGTATAAAAATGTTGTATGTTTCTGTTCAGATGAAAATCTTCGCTTTATGCTGATATTTGGTAGACACTATAATTCGCATTAATTCTGTCTCGCAAATATGATATAATGCGTGGTTTTAGTTCTGTATACAATTACTTCTAATGAAGATAATTGCCTAAACAACCGTCGAAACTTTTTTGAAAAATATATTTAGTTTCAGACTATAAAACTAGTTCTTTACTAAAGGTTAGACTATATAGAAAACAGCGATTTAAAATTTTGTATACACTGATATGAAAATCTAATTAGTCAAAATTTTGAGGAAAAGAAGGGATATTTTAAAAATAAAAATTTTAGTTTATGACTAATGTAAAGTGATTCTTTCATGTCATGTCAATTCACAACATTTTCTCTAATTGTTTACCCAAAATTTCTTTTCGAACCTTCTTCTGACTTAATGCATTTTCCCTTCTTGAGTCTGGGTGGTTTACGCGTGTCATTGACACTTTTGTTCAAATTTGTTCAAAAAAGATGTTTTCAAAATTTCTATGTATTTACTTTAAATGTTTAATTGGATACTTTGTACGTAGAGGGTAATTTTGTGTGTTTTTCTCAAGTACTTTAGCATATGATACTCCTCAAATATCAGGGTACAAGTACCTATATTGTCGGTATTTTTCTAGATAAATATTTGTGGTTTGATTTGATTTACTTTTGAAGGGAAGTAAACAGTTTGTGTAAATGATCTGGAATTGAAAGCGAAATATTAAAAACTATTTGTATATATAATTTTAGTCAATAAGTGAGGTTATTTTTAGTTATTTGAGAGATATTTAAAGCTAATAAAAATTTTTAGAATTGGAAGATATCAAATGTTTGTATTCTAAATTTTAAGAATATTTTAAAAGTACTAAGCTAAGAAATTTACAAAGCGGCTTCAAACCGCCGATATTTTAAGAATTTCGGTTAACTTAATAAAAATGGTTTACTAATTACCCCCAAACAATTTAATTTACTATTCACAAAAAATTATATAATTTCAAAATACTTAACTAAAATGTGTCTTTCAAAATACTTAACTAAAATGTTGCAATTATAACTATCATCTAAAGATAAAGTAAGTATTTAAGTTGATATAAAAATTAACACCATGAGGCCAAGCACTTTAAAAACGCTAAAAACAAACTAACACTAAATCCCCTTCATAATTCCTTACATTCATACCATAACTGCCTTTTAAGTCCGTCCGTCTGTCCGTCCATCCATCTATCTGCCTAAGTTTCTTAAATTTTCCCAAAAGTTTGCCATAATAACGCCATCATTTCATGTTGTAAATTTTTAATATGTTCATAGCACAAAAATCGTCATTATATTGTAAAACATGCACATTTCGCATTAACACCACTTGGGCTTAAAGCCCCCGAACAAGAAAACTTTAAATGTTGGCTCCTTTAACGCCTTCAAACTAAATAAAACGTGTGTGTGGTTGGGGTACTTTGGTGGTAAGTCTTGTTGGCTATTCGAAAAAGGGTAAGCGGGATGAGGCCTGGTCTTAGAGCGTTTGAGTGGAAGCTTATCAAAATGTTAAAATCATTTAGTTGAACATTAAATAAAACATCATAATTCTGTCATAATTTTGTGTTGGCAATTTCGGTGCAGTTTATTGTTGTTGTTGTGTCTTTAAGATGACACTTAAAATGTTGGTTAATGGCTTACATTGAAGATTATGAATTTGACAAGGCAAATGGATCAGAGGTTCCCAAAACGAAAAAAATAGAAAATTGTTGAAAAATTTCCTATAAAAATAAGAAATTCTTGAAAAATTTCCTATAAAAATAGGAAATTTTTGAAAAATTTCCTATAAAAATAGGAAATTTTTGAAAAATTTCCTATAAAAATAGGAAATTTTTGAAAAATTTCCTATAAAAATAGGAAATTTTTGAAAAATTTCCTATAAAAATAGGAAATTTTTGAAAAATTTCCTATAAAAATAGGAAATTTTTGAAAAATTTCCTATAAAAATAGGAAATTTTTGAAAAATTTCCTATAAAAATAGGAAATTTTTGAAAAATTTCCTATAAAAATAGGAAATTTTTGAAAAATTTCCTATAAAAATAGGAAATTTTTGAAAAATTTCCTATAAAAATAGGAAATTTTTGAAAAATTTCCTATAAAAATAGGAAATTTTTGAAAAATTTCCTATAAAAATAGGAAATTTTTGAAAAATTTCCTATAAAAATAGGAAATTTTTGAAAAATTTCCTATAAAAATAGGAAATTTTTGAAAAATTTCCTATAAAAATAGGAAATTTTTGAAAAATTTCCTATAAAAATAGGAAATTTTTGAAAAATTTCCTATAAAAATAGGAAATTTTTGAAAAATTTCCTATAAAAATAGGAAATTTTTGAAAAATTTCCTATAAAAATAGGAAATTTTTGAAAAATTTCCTATAAAAATAGGAAATTTTTGAAAAATTTCCTATAAAAATAGGAAATTTTTGAAAAATTTCCTATAAAAATAGGAAATTTTTGAAAAATTTCCTATAAAAATAGGAAATTTTTGAAAAATTTCCTATAAAAATAGGAAATTTTTGAAAAATTTCCTATAAAAATAGGAAATTTTTGAAAAATTTCCTATAAAAATAGGAAATTTTTGAAAAATTTCCAATAAAAATGGGAAAAATTTTCTAAAAAAATAGGAAAATTTGCTTTAAAAAATTTCCTATAAAAATAGGAAATTTTTGAAAATTTCCTATAAAAATAAAAAAAATTTTGAAAATTTTCCTATAAAAATAAGAAATTTTTGAAAAAAAAAAATTCCTATTTTTATATGAAATTTTTCAAAAATTTCCTATTTTTATAATTTTTTTTATAATTTTTCAAAAATTTCCTATTTTTATAGGAAATTGTTCAAAAATTTGCTATTTTTATAGGAAATTTTTCAAAAATTTGCAATTTTTATAGGAAATTTTTCAAAAATTTTCTATTTTTATAGGAAATTTTTAAAACTTTTTTTAAAAAATTTTTCAAAAATTTCTTATTTTATTGCAAATTTTTTAAAAATTTCTTTGATTTAGAGGAAATTTGTGAATCACTTTATTTATTTTGGAATATTCTTGTGCAAAGTTTGTCTCAAAAATTTTCTGTTGTTGACTTAACACTTGACACATTTCGCCTGAGGGTGTTTTAGGGTAATAGAAACCCACCCGAGTCTTTTCGGTTAAAGTTGAGTTTTAATTAAAATTTTAAATGTTCTGGGAAATCTTAACATTATTTGAAAAGCAAATAATTAAAACTATTTATTATAGTATTTTAAAGACATAAAATTTTAGGGATGTTATTAAATTTTATGAAGTCAGTTTAAAATATTTATTTTCAAGAAATTTGTAATTATAAAGTTTTTAACTATAATTAAAAATTCGGATTAATAAAGTCACACGTTTATTAATGAGACACTCCCTAAAAAATTAAAAAAATGTTTATAATTTTTGCAAAATAACAAAATTTTTGAAATTTTAATTTCTTTTTAGAGGACGGACAATCCAGTTTTCATTTATCATTAAAAATGTATGAAACGTTTAATATATTTAGTTTTGATTTATGTTTTTTTTTTACAAAAATCATTATTTATTTATTTTTTGTTTAAATATTATAAAAATAAAATATATTTTTAACAAGTAAAACTTTCTCTTGAGTATTTTTTTGCTTCTGTCTGTCCTTGAGATTAGAGACCGTTCGCTCTGAATGTCCGTCTGTCTGTCTTTCTGTCAATTTCAAAAATTTATTTCTATATTTTTTTCCAGATTTTGTTTTAGTTTAAAAACGTGTTTATTTTAAAACAATATAACTATAAAACAAATATAAAAATCTATCTTAAGCTAAAAACGTTAAATCAGTAGAAAAGCAGTTGAAGATAAAATTTTCTTTTATTTGGATTTCAGCTCATTTGTCAAGCTTTTATTTGAAGTTTTCTTTCAAAGACAATGGGTTTCGAATTACATTAGTTTTTAGTTTTATTTTCATTTTCAATCTTTGTTTTAACTTGTTTTTTATTTTCATTTAAAAAAAAAAGTTTCTAGAGATTTGCTTTCAATTTAATGTGATTTTTGTTCAAATACTTGTAGCGTTTTTGTTTGAATCACAAAAAAAACTGGAGAAGATAAAACAACATTGTCTTGACTATATCTAAACAATTTTAGTAGTTTTACTGTTGATATGAAATCTAAATCTAAATATAAAATCATTACAAAAAAAAAAAACTAAACGTGATAGTTTTCATACAAAAGAAGTATCATTTTTAAACTTGAATTAAAATAAAAACAAAAGTGTAAAATTTGCACTGAAAGAAATTAACTTAATTATGAATAACGGTAAATATTTTTTTTTCAAAAAGAAGTGGCGTTTTATAAACAATATAAATTTTAATAACAAAAGCTTTAAGAAAGCTTTTGTTATATTTAACTTAAATTGTTTACCTAGTTTTTTGAATACCCTCAATTTTAGTGAAGATTTAAAAGAACGAAAAATATGCTTAAATTTCTTTTAAATCTTCACTAAAATTGAGGGTATTCAAAAAACTATGTAAACCTCTGATTTAATAGTAGAAATTCCCCCATTTACTAGTAAAAAGTGTTCCGAATGAAATATGCATTTACTGTAAACTTATTCATAGTGCAATAAATAGCTTTCAGAATTTTGAAAGTATGGTTACCCTGTGTTTACATAGGGTGAATTATTTGGCGTCAAAATAGACCACCTCAGAAGTAAAAAAGCTTTTGGACCGTGTAGCGCTTTCAATTAATATCCAATACCATTGATTTTTTACATTTTGGAAAGAGCTTGATGAAACGATAAAAAAACATGGTTACTTCACTATAAAAATTGTTATGGCTTTTAAGTTATTTCATTTTAAAAATAAAAAAAATCCTTCTGATAGGACTTTTTTCAGTTATTGGCCGATTGAGCATTCAATATTGAACCGATAATTTTTTAAAAAATACTGACATATAGCCAACAGCTTATGAAAAAAAAACTGTAAAACCGTTTTGTAATATCTTGAACCGTTTTATCTTTAGAAAATTCTAAAGTCAAATATTTTTCGCTGATCAAAAAAGTTGCCCAAAAAGATGGTACATATCAATTTTTTACTTTTTGCTAAGAAGTTTTTTATTAAAAGTTAATGTTTTATTATTTTCGTAGAGAATGGGGTTCTAGGATGATTGTTAAATTTTAAGTCAGTACAACATTTACTCTACGTACAGCATTGACCGAAAAATTTGTCGAATTTTTAAGAAAATTTTTGTGTTTTCGAACATATAATCAAAAAGTCAAGCCGAGTTTGAAATTTTCTGAAGTGCAGTTATAAAGCCTTTAGATTTCAAAAATAAAAAGTAGCGCGAATTTATTAAAGAATCCTGAAAATAAAAATCAAAAAAAAATTAAATTTCTGTCTGTCAGTCAGTCAAAAATATTTTATTTTTATAAAAAAAATGTTCGCAAATTTTTTATTTTTATAGAAAATTTTTTAAAAATTTCATATTTTTATAGAAAATTTTTCAAAAATGTCTTATTTTTATAAAAAATTAATTCAAAAAAAAAATATATTTTTATATGAATTTTTTAAAAATTTATTTTTTTATAGGAAATTTTTCAAAAATGTCTAAGTTTTATAGAAAATTTCTTATTTTTATAAGAAATTTTGTATATAAAATTTTTCAAAAATTTATTTTTATTTTTATAGAAAATTATTCAAAAAATTTGTATTTTTGAAGAAAATTTTACAAAATTTGTTATTTTTTCAAAGAAATTTTTCAAAAATTTCATATTTTTATGGGAAAATTTTCCAAAATTTCTTATTTTTATAGGAAACTATTCAAAAATTTTTTATTTTTAAAGAAATTTTTAAAAAATTTATTTTTTTTTTAAAGGAAATTTTTAAAAAATTTCTTGTTTTTTAAGGAAATTTTTCAAAAATTTCTTATACTTTTATAGAAATTTAAACATTTTTCTATATTTTTATACATTTTTTTAAAAACATCTTATTTGTTTTAAGGAAATTTTAAAAAAAAATTCTGATTTTTGACTGATTTTTGTCTGATTTCTGTCTGTCTGTCTGTCTGTCTGTCTGTCTGACTGTCTGACTTTCTGTATGTCTGTCTTTCTTTGTTTCTGTCTGTGTGTCTGTCCATCTCTATGTAGTCTGTCCGTTGAAGGCACAAACGAGCCTAAAAATGGTAGGTCACTGAAACTTGGCAAAATTATTCTTCATTTCTTGGAAAATTTTGGAATTGAATTTGGGAGAAATCGGTTTACATTTGATCATAGCTCTCGTATAACCTCGCCTATGCAAATCGCTAATTTGCTAATAAATGACAAATTATAACATAACAAATTATAATTTAGTATAGAGAAGCATTAAGAAGCATTCACAATTCCATCAAAATCGGTTCACATTTAATCATAGCTCCCCTACAAAACACTTACGGAAACAGCCTAAATTCCACCTAAAATAGACTTAAATGTTAATAAATGCTAAACTATAAGAGCTATGGATCCTAAGTTTGCCACAAAGAAGTTTTATCTCAATGCCAGCCATTGTGCAAAATTTTGTCACAATCGGTTACCATTTGACCATAGCTCCCATATAAAAAAACTTAAGGAAACCCAAAAATATCAAAAAGAAAAGGGGGTTTATGTCCGACTGTCCTTCTAATGAAAGCGTGACTAAACGAGCTAGAGGAACAATTTTACAATAGTATTTTCGATATCTTGGAAAAATTGTCTACTGAAAATGGGAGAAATCGGTTCACATTTAGCTAGAGCTCCCATATAACCTCGCCCCGGGAATCATATTAATGCTGATAAATTAAGTCCAACTGTAATAGCTGTGACGACTTAATTTAGAACAGATAAGTTTTATGCAACTATTGGTCAGTATATCAAATTTTATAGGAATCGGTCCATATTTGACTATATTTGACTTGACTAAAAACCACTCTTGGAAAAAACGAAATTGCCACAAACGACAGTTTAAAAGCAATTAAATTATTAACTATGAGAGCTATGACCTCTAAATTTTGCACAAATATATATGTACATACACAATTCCCACGACATTCCTATTGGAATAAGGGGTACTTCTCTCAGACAATGATCTGCATCCGACTCTATTTTTAGACTCATTGAAAGGGACCTACGTTTTAACTCCGGCTCCGGACGACAAATGCATTAGTTAGAGAAGTTTTGCATAGCCTAGAACTCAATAACCAGTGGCTAGCAGAGTTATGAGGTGAACCGCTTTTCTTTTGAAAATTTGTATTTTTTTCAAGTGGGTCTGACCGGGGATCGAACTTGGGACCATTGGTATGCTAGGTGGATGACTAAACTGCTATAACACGGCGGTTCACAGTATCTATGCATTAAATGATTTAGTTTTCATAGTTATGGATAAAAACGACATTATTATCACAGCTAATAAATCTAATAACTGACCTTAGGACCTGATGCTAGAAAAAGATTGCAAAAGGAAATCCAAAGATGAAATTAAATTTTAATATTTATCTAGATAGAAATTTCACAAACAAAACTTTCATTTTTATGCAGATCAATTTAAAAGATATTATGATTGATCGTTTTTCAAACCAATAAACTGTGAAGAAAAGTGTTTTACATGAAAAACTGAACTAATTAAGAAGACAAATACAAAAAATAGAAACTTGACCGATATTGAACTCATTTAAATTAAAAAAATCAAGACAATGGATGAGAAGAAAATAAATTACTTTTGTTGATCCAAATTATTTATGCCAGTTGTTAATTATAGGCTAATATTTTTATAATTATTATTCTTCTATTTTTATAGAAACAACTTTTATACCCCTTTCATCGCCACAGGTAGGTAAGAAGTATATTGGATTTATACTGATTTTTGTAACGTATAGAAACCGAAACTAATCTAAGTCTATTGAACGACTTAGAATTACTTCCTGAGTCGATTTAACGATGCCTGTCTGACTTTCATAAAAAACTTGTAATGATAGTAAAGTTTGCAATTTTAAAGATAAATACATGAAAAAAGTTCAGAAGGAAATAATATTTCGGGTAATTCTCATAGGGAGAACTTTTCATAAAAAATAGAGTTTTCACACTTCACAAACACAAATTCTACGTTATTTAAATAAAATGTTTCCCTTAATGAATTTCTGCGTACGCTAAACGAGACAGCGGAGGGTGAGGATTAGTAGCATGTGTTGTGTCAATTCCTGTATTACTCGGACATAAGGGATCTCAAAGTTGGTGACTATTTACTACTGATTACGGTTATGATGTAAGTGAGAATTGTGAGTGAGTACGCATTAGTGGTATTAAATAGAAGAAGATTTCGTGCTGAAAGTGTAAAGGAGTAACACGATTTGGGTGTATGGGCTCCCTTGGGGTCCGGCACGGCCCTCCCGGTATTCTTGGGAGGATGTCGGGTCTTCGGGGGATGACAAGACCCCGCTGTACATTGCCAAAAAGTGTTCGTGTAGAGTACCAATTCGTAGCTTTTTTGGGAGCGCTACTGGTAGTGGTTCGTCCACGAAGTCCGACCAGAGACTTTGTAGTATCACAAGAGTCAGGAGCGTCTGGAACTTCGGTTCCAGCCTAAATGTTGGTGTGGCGCTTTGGGAATTATTATGGTGGTTGTGGTTAATACTCAATATTGCTGCTATAAGGTAAGTTTGATGTGGATTTGTATTCAACGGGGAGTCGTGGCCCATAGATCGGACGAGTTTAGATAAACTCCGCCTCACCAAAGGCGAAACCCTGTTATAAAAATATGGTATTGGTATGGATGTATACTTTTCAGACCATGATGCATCGATTGTGTGGGTGGGTTTCGGTTTCAATATTTTTGCTTCTGTTAGCCCAATGTGAAATAAACTGACATGCATCGATTGTTTGACTTACTATTACTTGAATTATTGCGAAATTCTTCAGTCACATTTTAGTTTTAGCAAAATTAGCCGTAGAATTAAGTTGTGTCCTTAATTACAAAAGTACCCAGCAAAACTTTGGTAATGGCAAGTACTCTGATAACTGGTTACCTTGTAACGACTACAACACACCATCCGAATAAATAATAAGTTATTACAGAAGTACTTATTTGTAATTAAGATGGTAATTTAAACTGAATGGCCCCGGTTCAAATCCCACCAAGGGCAACAATTTTTTTTAGTTTTTTTTTTTATTAAAAGAGTCTTTTTTAATGATTTTTGAATTTTAAGAACTTAAATATTATCTTCTGTAAAAAAAATTTGTAAAACTAACTCACGTTAATGAAAAAATACCATCATGAGTCAATTTTGATTATCTAGGGGATGTTGAATACCAAACACGATTCTAATTGGTCTTAACTTGGTAAGCCCAACTTATCTGGGTCATCCTCTCATCATCTCAACTGTGGACACACACCTCCTCATGGTATCACCCGGGGAGCTAGTTTAACACCCATTAATATTGTGAGTTAACATGTTCCGAGAGTTGTCCCATAAGATCGATAAAAATGGGTTAGGATTACGGGCTAGTAACCCTCTCTTGAAGAAAAAATACAATGAAGAGGATAAAATTAGAATTGAAATGTCCCACTACCTAATTTTAGAGGAGGATGTCCGAAACTTCGATAGAAAGACAAAGTAGAGGAACTTTTTTCAAAGCTTGGACTATAAAATTGGAGAATATTCGAACAAGATCGAAATCCATGGAATTCTAAAATATGCTCGGACTTTGACATTAACAGGTTGTAACATTTAAGTAAGTAAGAGTCAATCTAATGTAAAAACTTATACAAAAAAGAAGATTTAAATTGTTTAAGTTTTAAAATAATTTAAAAAAAGTTTTAAAATAATTACAAAAAATCGTATAAAAATATTTTTCCAAAAATTACAACAAAGCAAAAAAAAGCAGGGAAAACAAAGTTAATTTCACATGATTTTGAATCTAAAAATAAAAATTGTTTATATTAATTATAAGCTGCTAAGTTTCAACATATGAAGTAGCTCAGTGGAAGAGTCTCTGCCTAGCAGTCGGAGGGTCTGGGTTCGAGCCCCCATGGGACCATAAAAAAAAATTTTGTATTTCGTTTAAAAATATATGTTTTTAATAAAACAACAACAAAAAAGTTGTTGCTGTTGTTGTTGTTGTTTTCAAATTGCTTACCCAAGTCATTAATTTTCTGCAATTGGTAAGTACTTGCCTCCAATGACATCCCCATGTTAATGTAATGACTTAAACAGCGAATGAGTAAGTAGTTCGTGTTCAATAGTTTAACTGTTTAACTCATTATTTGGTAATGAAAAGTTTTACTGGGTATTAAAAAAAAATCATAAATTTTAATATTTCAAAATAATTGAAATCGTTTCGTGCAATAAAAATGTGTTTTAGTTAAAAATATTAACCGAGATGCATCAATTGTGCGTATTCTGAAAATTCTTGAAGGATATAAAAATTATAAAACCTAATCATTGATTATATTTTTTTAAGCTGTAGAGACCACATATTCCAAAAATTATAAAAAAAAACTCCTGGTAGTCTTGCGTCAGGTCTGGAACTGGTAAATTCGGACGCTGGTGGAAGTATTTTTCTTTTCTGTGTTGAGAGAACTGTAGAATAGGCATGTATGGTAGTGAGTCTACGTAAAATCTTGACTTTCATAAATTCCTCAATGATGAAACTACAAAGTTACCTGAAAAATGGCAAAAAAAACGGGACAAAATGTTCTTAGATAAAATGGATTTTCTATAAGTACCAAAATTATTACATTAAAAAAATATAATAAAATCGAATAATACTAATCAAATATTAAAGTTAAATGGGCATTTTTTTTTGGTTTTGGATTCATATTAATTAGATTGCTGGTACTTAATTGAATGCTATTTACAATACAAGTTATTAGCTTAGACACAAACCAACTCAAATAAGTAAACATTTTAATTGCATTTAGAAGCGAAGAAAACAAATCTTAAGCAACTAAGAAAAAAGTGAAATTATAAAATTAATACTTTTTAACTAAATTTTGTAATTATTTCAAAATTATGCAATAATTGACACTAAGCAGCTTTAAAGATTGTAGCTAACACATGTAATATTTTGAAATAAAAAAAAGGGAGTGTTGTAAACCTACTACAAGTAGAAAGTGTAAGGTGCATAAAAATGCTAGACAACAATTTGTAAAAATTTTCTCCCAACAAAAAAAGAAAAACAAGTTAAAAGTATCAAAAGTATCATATCATTATCATAGTTAAACAAAAGTGAATAAAGTTTGAAAAAAAAGTCATAAAACAAAATATTTATTCATTACATGTTTGGCTATCAACACCCGATTTTGTTTATTAACGAACTTTTTTTTAATTTTTTTCAAAATTTTATTTTTAATTTAACTTGTCTTGTTCGTTCAGTAACTCAATATTAACTTAAATAATTTATTATTGTACTCATATCATTATCATGTGTGATGTTGGAGCTGCTAACTTTTTACATTTTTTTTTTTTTGTTAACTTTTTTGGTTTGTTGGTTTTGACCGTGTGAGTTGATTTATTTTTTTATCTTTAAATTTTTTTCCAATTCAGTTATGCGTTTTTTTTAGCTTCAACTCATATTTGATGGCGAAAGTTGTTAAAACGAAGTGAAATGCGTTTTAAAAAATGCCAAAAGAAAAGGTTGTAATATGTTCATCTTTTTCAATGAACAAGTTTTATGTTTAAACATTTTTTTCTACGAAAAAATTTGTAAAGTTTTTTAGTTAAAAAAAATTTTAAATAAAGTTGATGAAATATTATGTAATAAATATGTATTTTAAAATGCATTTAAATATAAATTTGTAAAATGAAAACAATGTAATCAAGCTATACTAAGACTTATTGATGAGGCTTATTATATAATGCGACTGCTATTAGAGTCCAAAAACCAAAAACCAGATCTCCACTGGCGCCTTACTATACATAATTCTGAAAATGTTACAGACAATTTAAGAAATTGTTCAAAATCTTTGTTTTCAAATCATTATTAAAGTGTTATAATATAAAGTTTTTTTGAATGAAATTTGTAGTTGCATTAAGTTAAACAAAACTCAAAGCGTGCAAAATAAAAACAATTAAAACAAATAAGAATGTGCTATATTCAGTCAAGACCAACCATACGATACCCTTCACCACTAAGATCAAAGGTGTTCTTTTTCCTGTATAAAGACAAATATTTCTGAAACTTTGCCATCATACAAACATTTTCTCAAAACTTATATATGGTTAAATTGTAAGGGCCGATGTTGAATGTGAACCACACCTAAACGCCAAGTTTTTTTCCGAATTTTATTTGACATTTCTCTATTTCAGACTTACTCAATTTGAACCATAGAGAGATACACAATCCAACAACGTGTTAAAGTTATCCAGACTTATTATGAAAATGGGCGTTCAAATCAAAATGCATATCGTGCACTTCGTGATTTTTTTGGTCAATTTGATGGACCAAATGTGCGTACAATCGCAAAAATCGTGGAAAAATTCGAGCAAACCGGGTCTGTAGAAGATGTGAGAACACCAGTGCATGCTCGTACAGCTCGTACTGCAGAAAATATTGCTGCTGTTCGCGATAGTGTGGCTGAAGAGCCGTCCACCTCAACTCGTCGTCGTGCCCAACAATTGCACCTCTCACGCTCGTCGTTGATGAACATTATGCATAAAGACTTGCATTTACACGCTTACAAGGTGCAATTGGCTCAAGAACTAAAGCCTCTTGACCATTCCAAACGTCGTGAATGGGCAGAATGGTGGCAAGAAATGGCAAGACTGGATGATCAATTTTCGAAAAAAAATCATCTTCAGTGATGAGGCACTTTTTCACCTGAGTGGATTCGTCAATAAACAGAATTGCCGCATTTGGGCGAATGAGAATCCAAGAGTGATTGTTGAAAAACCAATGCACCCACACAGAGTGACTGTTTGGTGCGGTTTATGGGCTGGCGGCATCATCGGGCCGTATTTTTTCCAAAATGAGACCTGTCAGGCAGTTACTGTGAATGGTGTTCGCTATCGTGAGATGATAATGAACTTTTTATGGCCCGAATTGGAAGATATGGATGTGGACGATATGTGGTTTCAGCAGGACGGTGCCACTTGCCTCACAGCTAACGAAACAATGGCTCTTTTCCGCAACAAATTCAATTGCCGTGTTATCTCACGTAATGGCGATGTCAATTGACACCGTTGGACTTTTTTCTTTGGGTTATTTGAAAGAAAAGGTGTAGGTACGTCGATAAGCCAGCAACAATTCAAGAGCTAAATGATGAGAAAATTCGGCACATTAACGGCATAGAACCTCCATTATGCCTCAGGGTCATCCAAAATTTGGACCATCGGATGGAGATGTGCCGGCGGCGACCATTTGGCCGATATTTTGTTCCATACATAATTGAGTAATACCAATATATCATAATAAAATAAAATTACAATAATTTTCTAAATAGTTTGTGTTTTATTCAAAATCAACATCGGCCCTTGAAATTTAACCACTCGATATAAGCTGTTTCCGTCATTAGGACTTATATGAAAGGTAGGGTCAAATGTGGACCGATTATCTCGAAATTGGGCAAATTGATTACAGTTTTTACAAAAAATATGTGTGCAAAAGATAAACTTAAAATTCTCATTATCTTCCCATTTACGGGCGTTTTAGTGATTTTTGTCTTATTTAGTGCGTTTTGACAGAAGAGTTTGTATGGGAGCTGTGCTTAAATGTGGACCGATTTCAACGAAATTTGGTACAGTGATATTAGTTTACATAAGCAGTATTTGTTTTAAATTTCATGAAAAAAAAAATTGATATTTGTGGCCAATATATCAATTCCGGGAAGTGGGACCTATGGGAGGTAATGAACCGATTTTTATGAATTTCAATAGCCATGGTCCCACCATCAAAAAAAAATGATCTGTGCCAAATTTCATCAAATTATTTTTAGAATTGCGACCTGTAGTTTGATTACAAGGTTTACATGGGGTCCAGCCAGCCAGCCAGACGGACGGACAGACATCGCTAAATCGACTCAGATTCTAAGCCTATTGGTATACTAAAAGGTGGGTCTAAGACAAATATTTCTATGCGTTACATACATCAGCACAAACTTATAATAACCTTTCCACCTATGGTGGTGAAGGGTATAAGAATGTTATCAAGCGAAACTTAGACCTATTAATGAAACATATTATATAATACCGGGAGAGGCTGGTCTCCACTGACGCACAGTGGTTTGAAACAACAAAATTTTCTGAACTGTAAGTCTGGTTGCATCAGTTTGAATGAGAGATATGTTATGGACCAAGCTTTCTAAATTTTGGTATTATGGTTACCCTGTGTTAACACTGGGTAAAAAATTGGGCGTCAAAGTAAACCACCTCAGAAGTAAAAAAAAACTTTTTTAATTATTGTTGATTTTTTACATTTTACAATGAGATCGAAGAAACGGAAAAACAACATGCGTATTTTACTAAAATAACTGTTATGGGTTTTAAGTTATTTCATTTTAAAAATAAAACAAGTAAGAAAAGCTATAGTCGGTCACGCCCGACTATATCATACCCTTCACCTTCAAATATTGACCAACACTTTAACAAGTCTTCCTTAAGTCTTAGAGACATACATACATATACTATGTGATATTTTTAAAAAAATTCGAGATTTATGTCATTTCTGGCTAAATTGTGGATCGATGTTACCAAATTTTGGTTATTGGTTTATATTTACAAAATATTTATCTGTGCAAATTTTTAGTAATCAAATGCATCTTTAGAGTCATAAACGTTTTTATGCTTTTATGTGTATATATCTTGTATGGGAGGTATGGTCAAATATTTGCCGATTCCCACTGCCTAAGGTTATGATAGGCAATATTTGTGGTGAATATTTTTAAAATACAACTAAATTTGTGGCTGTAAAGGACCAAAAACTCTATTCCTGGAAGGCATCCCTATGGGAGGTACCCGAAATAGTAATTTCGCCCAAAATGTATATATATATATATATATATATATATATATATATATATATATATATATATATATATATATATATATATTTATATATATATATATATATATATGTATATATATATGTATATATATATATATATAAAGGGATCATAAAGGGGTCATCATTGAACCAAAATAAGAGCCTATGCCAAATTTCATCAAATTATCTTTAAATCTACGACCCGTACAATGATAATAAACTTATATAGATAACCGGCCAGCCAGCCGGACAGACATCACTCAGGGAGTGATTCTCAACGATTGGTAAACTAAAAGGTGGGTCTCAGACCAATATTTCTTTGCGTTACAAACATCAGCACAAACCAAATATACCCTTTCCAGCTATGGTGATGAAGGGTATAAAAAACTCATTTTTCTCTTCGATTTTTTTTTAAATTTTAACCCATTGTGCATTCGATATTAAGCCAATAATTTTTTAAAAAGTACTAACATACAGCCAACAGTTCAGAAAACAAAAAAATTAAAACCGTTTTTAAATTTCTTTAATCGTTTAATGTTGAGAAATTTTCAAAGTCAAGTATTTTTCGCTGATCGAAAAAAGTAAATTTTTTCTAAAAAAAAAGGCATACATTTTTTACTTCTTAAGATTAAAACTTTTATTAAAAGTTAATGTTTTATTATATATTCGTAGAGATTAGGAATTCTAAAATAGTTTTAAACTAAAATTTAAGTAAATTCCACATTCCTTTTACGTACAGCATTGAACGAAATTTGTCTAATTTTTATGCAATTTTTTGTGTGTTTCGAGCATATAACAAAAAAGTCAAGCCGATTTTGCAACTTTCTGAAATGCATGTATATAGTCCCATATAATCCCTTTAGATAACAAAAATAAAAAGTAGATCGAATTCATAAATGAATCCAGAAAATAGAATTTTATAAAAATAGCAAATTTCTATATACCAAAATTTAAATTGCAAAAAAGGTCAATTGGGTTTCCTTTTTTGAAATTTTTAAAATTATTTTACATAAACAATAAAATAAGCTTTATTACTGCAAAAAATTATTTGTGTGCATTGTACAGTTTTTTAGAAATTTTAAGTCAAATTTTGCAAAAAAAAATATTTGTGGAAAAAATATACGAAAAAGACCAAAAAGTGTATTTTTATACCCTTCACCAATAGGTGAAAGGGTATTATAAGTTTGTGATTCCGTTTGTAATTTTTTTATTAGTGATCGTAGACCCCATAAAAATTATACCGATCGATTCAGAATCGGGAGGAGAATCGATTAAGCGATGTCCGTCTGTCTGTCTGTCTGTCTGTCTGTCTGTCTGTCTGTCTGTCCGTCTGTCTGTCTGTCTGTTGAAATCAAGTTTCTGAAGCCCCTGGAGGATGGACTTACATAAATTATATATCAGATTTTAGGAAATTCTCCCGCAATGAACGCTATTAAATTTCATTAAAATCGGTTTATAAACACCGAAAATATCGAAAAAATACCAAAAATTAGACGAAAATTTTGAAATTTTTTATTGAAACACACTTTTAAATAAAAAGAGAAAAAATATACTCCTGGTGTACATGTGATAATATGTTATATATCAGATTGTAGGAAATAGTTTCCCAAAGCACTCCGTAAAATTTTATCAAAATCGGTTTATAAACAACTGAGATATCGCCAAAACACTGAATTTGATGTATCGCAAATTGCCCAAAGTTCGCATTAGAGAATGTTTGTTGAAAAAATGAAATGCAGAAATTGGAAAAACCATCCTCCTTTCGCACGGACCTACATAAATTTTATATCATATTTTAGGAAATTCCCCCGCCAAGCACGTTATTAAATTTTATCAAAAGCGGTCCATAAACAATTGAGATATCGCCATAACACTACATTTGATGTACAGCAAATTGCCCAAAGTGCGTGTCTAAGAAATTTTGTTTACATTTTGTAAGTATTATTTCAGCGATATCTCAGGTGTTTATGGACCGATTGTGATGAAATTTGACATCGTTCTTTGTGTGAGGATTTTCTAAAATCTATACTCCACAAATCTGATTACGAATACCATTCAAATTGTACCGATCAACTCAGAATCGGCAGGAGAATAGATTTCGCGACCTCCGTCCGTCCGTCTGTTTGTCTGTCTGTCCGTCCGTCTGTTTGTTTGTCCGTCCGTCCGTCCGTCTGTTTTTTTGTCCGTCCGTCTACCTGTCTGTAATTTTTATAACATAACATAACATTTGAGAATGTATTATATATCAAATTATAGGTAATCTTCCTAGGAAGTACAAAAATGCAACTATGTATGTAAGTATCTCACATATCAACGAAAATTTAAATTTTTTAATTGCAATTGGGAGAAATCCGTTCACGTTTGACAATTGATCCCGTATAACTTCGCCTAAGATACGATGATGACATTTAGTATAAAGACGCTGTACGATATTGATATTCAGGGCGATAGCGCCTAAAATAAACTTTCTAGAGGGACAACATTTGACAAAAGTATTTCTGATCTCTTGAAAAGTTCGATATTGAAAATGGGCGAGCTCTATTCACATTTAGTGAAATCTCCCATATAACCCCGACCGGGAATCGATTTAATGCTGATAAATTAAATCACATTAAAAATGCACAAGGAACTAGAGCAAAACTTTCCAAACATCCATCGGACAGATCGAAAGAACAATACATCCCAAATATTATTGATGAAGTGTTCATTTTAATTAATTAACTAACTTCAGATTAATAACTAAATCTTTAATAACTTTTCCGACAAAGCTGATATCCATTCATTCAAAAGCTATGTATTTCACGTATGTATCTAAAACTAAGAGTGTATACCCTATAATTTTAAGGCTTATCATTGTTAAAGCTTTGGCCTAAATCAGTCCGCTAACTTCAGAGTTTTACATAACTAATCAAGAACTTTTACTAGTCGGATAATTCGTACGAATTAAAGTGCACAACCCTCACTGGGCACAGCGTTTTTGGGTTGCATGTCAGAATACTTAAACTTCATCAAATCGATGTGCTATTGCAAATGTAAGGGCATCTACATTTTGAAGCATCTTTTCTGCATGGTTTATCTGGTCTATCGAACTTTATTAAATGTTCGTAAAATATATGTATATTTTATTTCATAGCTACTGGCTGGCTTAAATATGCATTCTCTACTTGTAGTCTAGTAATCATTATCTTTCACAAAGGGACAACTTTAGAACCCAAGTGAAGCTTCCCTAGACATCAGCCACCTGCCCAACCTAACCTTTGGGTGCATAACTATTCTAGATGATGACGCCACCGAAAAGATTTTCTTTTTCCGACTCTTAATTTTAATGACTCTTTGCATATAATACTAGTATAACCAAATTTTGCTAGGAGTTACATTAAGTACTTTTGCAACACCATTGGTGAAGGGTATCCAAGATTCGGCAAAGCCGAATATACCACTCTTACTTGTTTCAATTGTCGTCATGAAAATAACTAACATTTTTTTATAGCTTCTAGTCGTTCGAATTTGTTGGTCAGTAAAATTTTCTAATTTAAAACTAAAATTAAGTTTTTATTTTAATAATATCACATAAATAAAAGTTTTAATTATCCCACAAAAAAAAATTTTTAACTATTTAAGTTTTTACAATTAAAGTCATTTGATATTATAAAAAATAAACAATTTGTTTTGTTTAATTAACTTTCAAAGTAGGTAGTAAAACACTTCTAAATATTAAGTTTGTTATAGAGATATTTGTTAAAATTTCAATGTCTTCAAATTAAAAGAAATATATGTATATATATTTTATAACAATTTAAAAAAGTTAAACCCAACTGACCCTTTTTTGCAACTAAAATTATGGTATTTTGAAATTTGTCATTTTTTTATAAAATCCCATTTTCTCAATTCGTTTATAAATTCGAGCTACTTTTTATTTTTACAATCTAAAGGAATATATATGAGGCTTTGTAACTGCATTTCAAAAAGTTTTAAAATCGGCTTCGAAGATATAACAAAAAAATATCTTCGAAAATACAAAAAATTTCTTAAAAATCTAGCAAATTTCGGTCAATGCTGTACGTAGTGTGAATGTTGCACTGACTTAAAATTTAGTTTCAAATCATCCTAGAACCCCATTCTCTCCCAATATATAATAAAATATTAACTTTTAATAAAAAAGCTTCTTACTAAAAAGTAAAAAATTGATACCATCTTTTGGGGAAAAATGCACTTTTTTCGATCAGCGAAAAATGTTTGACTTTGAAAATTTCTCAATATAAAACGTTTCAAGATATTTGAAAAAGGTTTTATTTCCTAAAAACTAAAAAAGTCGAAGAAAAAAATTATTTTTTTTTATTTTGATATATAACTTAAAAGCCATAATAGTTGTTATAGTGAAGTAAGCATATTTTTTTCGTTTCCTCAAGCTCATTCCAAAATTTAAGACATCAACAATATTTGACCATAATTGAAAGAGCTACACGGTCCAAAAGCTTTTTTACTTCTTAAGAACTCTATTTTGACGCCCAATAATTCATCCTGTGTAAACAAGGGTTAACCATAAATTCAAAATTCAGAAAGCTTAGGTCCTTCTTAACAATTCTCTCATACAAACTGATGCAATCAGACTTACAGCTTAGAAGATATATATAATTTACACCACATACAGATTTATTACTACTATGGAAAATTAAAAAAAAAGTTTTTGAACTTTGACCCCAGGAAAAAAAGGGTTAAACTTTTATAATAATACAAACATATAAAACATAGATTTCGCACATTACCTTTATTAAAATTAAACTTAAATGCAATTTCACAAGCATATAATAAAATTATGACCAAAAAATTACATTTTCGCGAAATTCTGAGATTTCAAATCGTAGGTATGGCGAAAAGGTTCAAGATATCGACACCATTTTTTTGTGTTTTATTCTCTTATTTGTTTTTTTTTTTATAAACCTGTAACGATAATTTATAATTTGTAATATTTGTTGAACACAATTTTCAAACAATCAAAAAATTATTTTTAAAACCGACCTTAGAAAAATGTAAAATTTTCTAATATGAAAAAACTAAGTAAATTTTATAATATTTTGACAAAACTCGGCTATTTAGTACTTATGTGCCATAGAATTGCAGAGCATGTCTTATTTTGGAATTCTTATGTGACTCACAAGTATAGCTAAATATGCAATAATATGCAGTTGATTTAAATTCGTGATAGGCAAGTTAGCCCCTAGGGGCCGAGCATCAATCGTCATTTTTACATACACAACACGAACCAAAAAGAAAAAAACAAACTAAAATACGAAAAATACTCATTTGTATGATAGCAGCCAATCAATGAGGTTCTTGTCGCTTTATTTTAGCATTTGCAACAACAAAACACATGCAAAAGAGTACAAGCAAATATTTATTTGTTCTTAGTCTCTTTATTTGTAAAATTACCAATACATTGATATTTTCTATGCTCTCTTTGTGCCTACCATGGATTTAAATATGCTAATTAAGCTAAGACTTCAACCTTTTATTTGAGATAAATTTAGTTTTGTAAATCCCCATTGAAAATATTTATATTGAAACTAATTTTGTGTAAATTTTTATTTATCTCAAAATCAAAGAAATGAAATATAAAATGTTTTTTTTTCATTTTTATACCCTTCACCACCATAGGGTATTATAAGTTTGTGCTGATGTATGAAACGCATAGAAATATTTGTCTAAGACCTTTTAGTATACAAATAGGCTTAGAATCACTTTCTGAGTCGACTTGGTCCATTATTTATGGTACCTCCCATAGGTCTCACTTCCCGGAATTGACTTTTGGCCACGAATATCAATATTTTTCATTAAATTTAAAACAAATACTGCTTATGAAAACCAAAATCACGTTGAAATCGGTCTACATTTGACCATAGCTCCCATACAAACTCTTCTGTCAAAACGCACTAAATGAGACAAAAATCTCTAAATGCTCATATGTAAATCTGAAAATAATAAGAATTTTGAGTTTATTTTTTGCATACAGAATTTTTGTCATCAATTTGCCAAATTTTGAGATAATCGGTCCACATTTGACCTTAGCTCTCATGTAAGTCCAAATGACGGAAACAGCTTAAATATATAAGTATTGAGAAAATCTTTGTATGATGGCAAAATTTAGCAAATATTTGTCTTTATACAGGAAAAAGAACACCTTTGACCTTAGTGGTGAAGGGTATCGTATGGTCGGGCTTGGCCGACTTTAGCACTTTCTTACCTGTTTATTCTAAAGAATTAATTAAATTATTTGCAATCAAAGTAAAAAATCAGGTATTTCTTAAAATTTGCGCAGGTCAGGGGCACGCTTTTCCCCCATCCGATTGAGCTCAAATTTTCAAGGGATTATCTTTTTGCATTTCGAACAAATTCGCAGACAAAGTTCAACTTTGAAAAGCAACGGGCTCGACCGACTCTAAGATATTTTTTAAAGAATTTATAATTTAAAAATCATAAAAATTTTTTAAAATAAAAATTTATGATATGAACCTGAGCCCGGATTCGAACCCACAACCTCTTAACACAAATTCTTGGTTCAACTAAAAATTAATTTCTTTCAAATTATTTTTATAAATCTATAAGACTCACAATTAATTGTAGCTAAATATGCAAGTATATGCAGGTGATTTAAATATGATCGTTTAGCTAAGACTTCAGCCTTTCATTTGAGATAAATATAGTTTTGTAGACCTTCATTTAAAAAAGTTATATTGAAACTAAAATTGTGAAAATTTTTATTTTTCTCAAAATCAAGGAAATAAAATATTAAATATTTTTTTTCGTTTTTCAAATTTAACAATTTATGCTTGACCGACTCTAAGATATTTTTGAAAGAATTTATTTTTTTAAGTCTATAAGACTCAAAATTAATTGTAGCTAAATATGCAAGTATATGCAATAAATTTAAATATGATATTTTAGCTAAGTCTTCAACTTTTCATTTGAGGTAAATTTAGTTTTTCGTAGACCCTCATTTAAAAAATTATATTAAAACTAATATTGTGAAAATTTTTATTTTTCTCAAAATCAAAGAAATAAAATATAAAATATTTTTTTTTTTGTTTTTTAAATTTAACAATTTTATACTATTCATTTTTAAATCGTTCAAAAACATTGGACTTCAACTATACCTATAATTATTTCCTCTACTATTAGTGCATTACATGTTCAGCTATTAATGAATAACTTCAATGGGTTTTGAACTTCCCTTTTTACTTAAAAACGCGATAAATTTTACTTAAACAGCAGAATTTTTATCTTTAAATTTCATAATATTTAATTATTTCCTTTATTTAAAAAATTCCTGGGGTTTAAATAAAAATATTGAAAAAATTTGAAATATTTAAAAAAATTAAAAAAAAAACCTATGCGTGACTTTTTAACTTTAAATGGCCAACAAAAATGGAAACAAACAAAACAAGAAGTAGGAAAAAGTTTTTTGTATTTAAACAATATCAAAAAATGTTAATTTAATATTTGGAAATTTTGGAAATAAAAAAGATTTCCTTGAAAATTTAATTTGAAAAGAAAAATTTTAATTTAAAATGTTTAAGAAAATAATATAGAAATTTTGAAATAAAGCTAAATTTTTTTATAATAAAATGGTTTTTAATGAAATTTTTTTTATAGGAAAAAAAACATTTGTTGTTAACATTTCCATTTAAAAATTTAAAGCATTACTTTTTTATTTTGTTAAATTAATTTATTTTTTATTTAAAAATTTGTGAAAGTGTTAAAAGAAAATCTGTTTAATTTTTCCATTTTATGAATTTCTACTTAAAAACAGGCGAAACTTTATAAAAATATCATGCAAACATAAAAAAACTAAACAAAAACTGAAACTATTTACAATTTACAATATAACACAATACAATATGCGCGTAATGTTAAAAAAAAGTTTTTAAA
Source organism: Stomorhina lunata (assembly GCA_933228675.1). Taxonomy (NCBI): domain Eukaryota; kingdom Metazoa; phylum Arthropoda; class Insecta; order Diptera; family Rhiniidae; genus Stomorhina; species Stomorhina lunata. Next base: position 122,441,092 of record OW121740.1, on the reverse strand, counting down.
AAATATTAAATTTCTTCTTTTTTATTTACAATAATTTTCTTCTGTTTGTTTTTTTTTTTTTTTTTTGTGCGATTTTATTTGTTTATGGTCAATGAATGACCAACGACGACCAACTTCATTTCTTTGTTGGTCAGACCAGCTCAGCTCAGCTCCTCATTATTATCAAAAACTTAAGATGAGGAGTGAGTTGGGTAAAAAAACAACTTTTTTATATTTTTAGCCATAAAGTACTTTTTTGTTAACAAAAATGTAATGACATTTGTTTAATGTTACGACCGCTTTTTTCTTATTAATTTTATTGTGTTTTCTTTTTAAATATTTTTTTATATTCAGTTTTTAAAATTTTTATTTTTAACTTCAACCTGTTTTTTCGCACCATAATCATCATTTGGGGAATTTCATTAAAATTTCTTATTTAGCCTTTACCTAAACCTCTTAGGAGTTGGTAAATCTTTTTTTTTCGGTGTGAGCTTGTGGTTGGTTTTTCTGTCTACAATTAATGAGGTTTTCAAAATAATTCAAAATCTTTTGGAAAAAATGTAAATAATCTGTATTTCTCAGAGATGATTTCACTAATTCATGCTAAATGTTAAGATGACTTGGTAATTGATAGTTGACCCACTGTAATGGACTTAACTTAATATCTCATATTAAAAGCTATTTTTAGATTAGTCATATCGGGTGTTTTTTATTGAGGTATAGAACTTTAAGTTGGCATCACTTTTTTAACTGGCGGCCATTTTGTCAGCTGTCAAGTGATTAATATTTAGTCTGGTTTGCCATTTCATCATGAACAGGTTGACAAAAGAACAACGCTTGCAAATCGTGCAAATTTATTTCCAAAATAATGGTTCAGTTCGCGAAGTTTACCGCAAGCTCCGTCCATTTTATGGTCGACAAAATCGTCCATCAGAGCAATTAATTCGGTTAACCATGGATCGTTTTCGCACTACGTTTACTCTATGTGATAATACGCATCCGCAGCGACGTCGAACAGTGCGCACCGAAGAAACAATTGCCGCTGTAGAGCAAAGTGTTGAAGAGGACCCGAATGAATCGATTCGCCACCGTGCACAGCAATTGGAGCTTTGTCCATCAACTTTATGGAAGATTTTGCGCAAAGATCTTGGCTTGCGACCTTACAAGATCCAGCTTGTGCATGAATTAAAGCCGCGAGACCATGCAATGCGTCGTGATTTTGGTGTATGGGCCGAAAATGAGATTGATCTCGATGCTGATTTTCATCGCAAAATTTTGTTCAGTGATGAGGCTCATTTTTGGTTGAATGGCTACGTCAACAAGCAAAATTGCCGCATTTGGAGTGAAGAGAATCCACATGAGACCCTTGAGACGCCATTACATCCACAAAAACTGACTGTTTGGTGTGCTCTATGGGCTGGTGGAGTCATTGGGCCATACTTCTACCGAAATAATGCTGGAGAGTCAGTTACCATAAATGGAGACCGGTATAGAGTCATGATAACCGACTATTTTGTTCCCCAATTGGATGGCATGAATGTGGATGAGTTGTGGTTCCAACAAGACGGCGCTACATGCCACACAGCGCACGTCACAATTGATTTATTGAAGGAAACATTCGATGAGCGCATAATTTCGCGGAATGGACCTGTCAATTGGCCACCAAGATCGTGCGATTTGACACCACTGGATTATTTTCTTTGGGGATATGTGAAGTCGCTCGTCTACGTCAACAAACCAGAAACGTTAGGGGACTTGGAAGCCAACATTCGTGGCGTTATTGCCAACATACGGCCCCATATGCTCGAAAAAGTAGTTGAAAATTGGACCTGTAGAATTGGCTTTATTCGAGCCAGCCGCGGCGGCCACATGCCCGAAATCATATTTAAACATTAATGGCATAAAATTATCCTTCCAATAAAGCCAAATTGATGGACATTAAAACGATTTTCTTGTGTTTTATTTCAATTCGAAGTTCTATACCTCTAAAAAAAACACCCATTATATAAATGGGGTCACACGGCCTATTTTCCTAAAAAAAAAACTAAAATTTTCGAAAAGCTCTTCTATAATCAAAAATGTTAACTTAAATTTCAGAACTCGTTCTGAAATTTATATCCCTGAATTTCTAATATATTTATTTATACTGTGTCCAAAAATGGTCATAATACCTTGTTTAGTTTAAGAGATTTTTGCTAAAAAATTATAAAGTAAAAATTACATAAATTTATAACAAAAATGGTACTTTGTGTATTATGTTAGTAAAAATTTCAGAACTCGTTCTGAAATTTAAATTTCTGAATTTCTAATACATTTGTCTATACTGTGTTCAAAAATGAGCATAATAGCTTGTTTACTTTTGGAGATTTTTGCTAAAAATTACATAATTTTTAAAAATTATGTAAATTTATTGTTGTTTCACTTTTTTGATAAAAGTCCTCAATCAATTTCTAAATTGTTAACAAATTTTAACTTTACTTAAAAGAATACAAAATTCCCTTTCCATTGATGTATAACATGTCTACCTTGTCTTATTTTTTTAGAATAATATTGTATTGATCGGTATATCGGTATGGGTCTCAAAGTAAAAATTTCAGAACTCGTTCTTAAATTTAAATTTCTGGATTTCTAATATATTGGTCTATACTGTGTTCAAAAACGAGCATAATACCTTGTTTAGTTTTGGAGATTGTTGCTAAAAATTACATAATTTTTAAAAATTATGTAAATTTATTGTTGTCTCACTTTTTTGATAAAAGTCTTAAATCAATTTCTAAATTGTTAACAAATTTTAACTTTACTTAAAAGAATACAAAATTCCCTTTCCATTGATGTATAACATGTCTACCTTGTCTTATTTTTTTAGAATAATATTGTATTCATCGGTATATCGGTATGGGTCTCAAAGCATTATTTCTATGATTAAGAAATATCAGAGTCAATCTATTAAACCATTTCCATACAAAATATCAAACTCATATTCGGTACTTTTTTTTTAGTTCAGGGGTAAATACGGAAACAAATTTTATGGTTATGAATATTAATATTTGAATATCTTTTGAATCGATTAAGCTAGAATTGACATTTTGAAAAATATCTATTGATATAAAACAAATATCCAATATGTATTAGGTACTTTATTCAATGTTGGGGGTTAAAAAAAGGGACAAATCGGCAACATAATAAATCCCAAACCAAAAAAAATAGATATAGAAATAAAACTGCATTGAAATTGGGTAAAAACTAATTTTGGTACTTTTTTAACAACTTTCTACTTAACTAATTTTCACTTTAACTAATTTTCCATACAAAATTCCTACTTTTATAATATATTTTTGAATTGGCGGCTAAATTTATACCGGCTTCGCATAAACATAAAGGTAGCAAACAAGAGGTTTTTTTACTTTATAGATTGAAAAAACTTAAAACGGGCCAACAATTTTAATCATCCTAAAACTGCTGAGTCATCCTAAAACTTTTAAGTGATACTTAAACTGCTGACAGTCGTATTAAAACTAATGACTCATCCTAAAACTGAAGAGTTATCCTAAAACTGCTGAGTCATCCTTAAACTTTTAAGTGATACTAAAACTGCTGACACATCCTAGAACTGCTGAGTCATACTTAAAGTGCTGAGTGATCCTAAAACTGCTAAGTCATACTTAAACTGCTGAATCATCCTGAAGCTGAAAAGTCATCCAACTGTTAAGTTAACCTAAAACTGATGAGTCATCCTAAAACTGAAGAGTCATCCTAAGTCATACTAAAACTGCTGACTCATACTTAATCTGCTGAGTTATCATAAAACTTATGACTTATCCTAAAACAGCTGAGTCATCCTTTAACTGACTAGTAGTATAAGTCAAACTTATACTACAGAGTTATCCTAAAAGTAATAACTCATCCTAAAACTGAAGGGTCATCATAAAACTCTTGAGTCATCTTTAAACTTCTGAGTGATGCTAAAACTGCTGACTCATCCTTGAACTGCTAAGTCATACTTAAACTGCTGAGTTATCTTTAAACTGATTAGTCATCCTAAAACTGAAGAGCCACCCTAAAACTGCTGAGTCATCCTTAAACTTGTGAGTGATACCTATACTGCTGACTCATATTAGAACTGCTGAGTCATACTTAAACTGCTGAGTTATCCTAAAACTAAGAAGTCATCCTAAAACTGAATAGTCATCCTAAAACTGCTGAGTCATCCTTAAACGTCGGAATAATACTAAAACTGCTGAATTATCCTAGAACTACTGAGTCATACTAAAACTCCTGATGATTCATCCTAAAACTAAAGAGTCATCCTAAAACTTATAAGTCATCCTAAAACTGAAGAGTCATCCTAAAACTGCTGAGTAATACTAAAACTGCAGACTCTTCCTGAAACTCCTAAGTCATACTTAAACTGCTGAGTTATCCTAAAACTGATGACTCATCCTAAAACTAAAGAGTCATCCTAAAACTGATGAGTCGTCCTAAAGCTTGGGGAGTCATTCGTAAACTTCTGAGTCATCTTAAACTACTGAATCATCCTAAAGATGTTGATTTCGTTTCGACTGGAAAAATAAGTCACTTTTAAAAACTGGGAAGATTAGGGTATACCCCTAATCTTCCCATGGTAAACATTTTAAACGGCAATTAAGAGTAATATTAAAAAATATCAAACTCGAGTTCGGCACTTTTTCGAATTATTATGATGTTAGCAGTTTTTTAGATAATACATGGTAACTTCGTCAATTCAAATTTTACAAAGTAGCGGGATAAAAAGCTATATAAGATAGATATATGTGACCCGGTCTATGAAAAGGTGGCTTATGACTCAAAAACAAAATTTCGAAAAATTTGGTAATTTTTCGAAATTTTTAGCTATTTTTGAAATTTTGTTTTTGAGTCACTAGCCACCTTTTCATAGAACGGTTCACATATAGTAAAATTGTGTAATAGTGTCAATGTATCACTAAAACCAAAATTTTACAAAAATATCAAAGTCCTTTTTAAATTACATCTTTTACAATAAACGACCATTTATATACCCTAATTGTTTTCAAGATATAGGACCAAAAAATTTCAATTCAGTTTCTGAATAATATAAAATTCAAATCTATATAATGACATTTGACCTTGTACTATTAAACTAAGATTTATTCCATGAGACGTTAATTTCAAAAATGTTATTTATAGATAAAAAATTCTACTATTTTATTTTAAATTTATATTAAAAATATTTTGTCTTCAGTAAATTCGTAATTTTATTGCAAATTGTGTCACAAATTGTCATTTACAATTTTCATAATTTATACAACTTTAAGCTTTAAATGAGTTTTTAAGTATTTATTAACAAATTATTGTATTTAAATATTACGTAGAAAAAAGTGATTTTATCTTGCAAAATTACTAACGACAACATAAAACACCTTCATCATAATCATAAAGCGGAAAATTGTATTACGAGGGGGAAAAACATTAAGAAAAATTAGGTGAATTGCTAAATACGTTGAAAAGTTAAAATTTAAAAGCCGATTAAAATTAAACACTTTCAATTTTTAGTTGAATAAAAAAAATGTATATAAAGTTTATAAGTAGGTTTCAGTTGCAAAATAAATATTTTGAAAATATGTCAACTTTATTCAAAACTTAAAGAAATCTCTCAAAATACTAGAAATCAACCAGTCATTCTTCGATTACTTAAGGTATTGAGTCAAAATTGTTCAAATATTTATAACAAACAAAAGTAAATAAACTTTAGAGGTTTTTTAAAAAATAGTTAACTTTTCTTTTATACAAATTTTAAAAAATAATCTTGTTTTTTAAAAAAACAATCTACTTTAATTGCTTAAGGAAGTCAACCTTGAAATATGGATTATCATCATTCAAAGTTCTACGTTCGGTCCGACCATAAAATTGTCTTTGATTTCAGTTCTTGCTATTTAATTTGATTTATTTTCAATTCATTTGTATTTTGCGTCTTCCTTATAAAATATTTTTACTAGTTAACCCTTTTATGGACAAAGAGTCTTTAGAGTCCCTAAAAAAATTTCGCTTGATATACAATAAGTCCATCTTTTGAACTTAAATGTAATTTACATTCCGATCTTACTGTTTTTTTCAAGAATATTTAAATCTTATGAGAATATATAAAAATCAATGCCACTTATCGTTATAACTTTATAACTCAAGAACGGGCTCACCTATCCAAACCAAATGTGTAGGCTTTGTTTGGACTATTTAGTAGATGATTTATGCAAAGTTTGCTCAAAATCGGTCAAGCGGTTCTTCATGTATCACATTTTTTTTAACAAATTAGTGTTTTTTTTTTGGAATTTATAAAATCCATGGAAATTTTTTATATTTACATATATATTGTATATTAAAATTTCCATATATTGTATAAATTCTATAAAATAAGAACTATATAACTCAAGAATCCATGGAAATTTTTTATATTTTCACACATATTGTATAATATAGTTTCCATATATTGTATAAACTCTATAAAATATCTTCTTCTATATATATAAAAATTTGATCATGTTATGATCTTTAGCAAAGTGGTTACGCATGAGCCGACGAACATTACTAAGTTTGTATGACCAAATTCCGACAGGTGGCGCCACTGAAAATGGATTAAAGTTAATTAAATCGTAAGCTCTGCATTTGATCATTATATGATCATTAGCAAAGTTGAGACGACAAAGGTTTTTAAGTTGGTATGGACAATTTTCAACAGGTGGCGCCACTAAAAATTACTGAAATTAAATTTAATCGTAAATTATTAATTAACTATTAATCGTAATACATACTATTAATATCATTCTACGATATTTAGCAAAGTTGTTTCGCATGAGCCGACGAGGGTTTCTAAGTTGGTATAACCAATTCCCGATAGGTTGCGCCACATAAAATTACTCAAAATTAATTAAATCATAAACTTTAAATTTGATCATGATATTATCTTTAGCAAAGTTGTTGCGCATGAGCCGACAAAGGTTTTTAAGTTGGTGCGACTAATTTTCGTCAGATGGCGCCAAAAGCTAAATTGTTTAGCAAAGTTGTTTCGCATAAGTCGATGGAGGTTTCTAATGTCATTCCTTCAAATTTATTTTAGTTGGTGCCGCAGCAACGTTTGCTGTGTACAACTAGTTCTTTATAAATTAGAAGCTCCCCATTTTGTGCCCTATGGTCCCGTTCAAAGTTCTACGGTCGGTCCGATAATATAATTGTCTTATATTTCAGTTCTTGCTATATTATTTTATTTATTTTCAATTTTTCTTATAGAATATTGTTACTAGTTAGCCCCTTAATGGGCAAAGGGTCTTGAGAGTCCATAAAAAATTTCACATGATATATAACTAAAAACTGCCTTCATTTGGGCCCTATGAGACCGATCTAGCTAAATTTTAGATGTACAAATAGAATACTTGACAACTGCGGTACTTCTCATCAATAAAATCTTATGAAAATAGTAAAAGTGTTGACAAGAAATCGGCCCTTCCTTGTAAAACTTACGGAATTATTTCAATTTTTTCTATCAAGTATTCCACTCCAAAGCCTTTAAAGGGTTAAAAGTAATCTATTTCACTACCAGAGCAGACATCTCCGATACAGTCACTAGTTATTAATTTCCGTTTTATTTAAAATCGGCCCTTCATTTTAGACTAACGTTATTATTTACCCTATATCTTTAGCATCCCACTTCAAAGCCCTTTAAAGGGTTAAAATTAATCTTTTTCACTACCAAAGCAGACATCTCCGACACAGTCACTAGTTATTGATTTCCGCTTTATTTGAAAAAATTGGAATTTGCACATAAAATTTATTGTCTGATTTGATTTCTTACAAAAGATGACTAAACTTTAGTTGTCAATTAAAAAATGTAAATTAAATAAATAAATCGTGTATCACCGATTTTGTATTTCTAATTTTCTTCTATTTGTTGTAATTAATTCTAAATAGATATAAAAATCTTTTGAAGCTATTGGCATTTAAAATGACAGTAGACATGGTTAATTAGCTGTAGGTGTAGTATTTTTTTGTTCATGGGAAATGACTGTCTGAAGTTTAAGATTTGGAGGCATTCATATGGAAAAAAAATTTCTAATAAAAAAGAAACTGGTTTCTAGAGCCAATTAGATCATTTTCAGTTTGATTTGAAAATTGTTAGTTATTTCAAAACTTGAATGGTAGTTATAGAAGAAATTATAAGTTCACTAGTCCTAATCAGATAATTTCAGAAAAATGAAATTGATCCATGTATGTTCTGAGGCAATTCCGATCTAATATATAATTTTCCTAAGAAATTTGATTAATTGGAATACGGCAGGTGGAACAGATTTTCTTCAGTTGTCTTCCCTTTCTAATTATATTAAAAGTTTCAGATCTAATATTCTTAAAGACTATTCCCTTTATCCTCCTTCCCATAATCTCTTTTTCTAGTTCAATCATAATCAAATGAATAAGTAGGGGTCACCCCTCGAGTATAGGTCCAATAATAAAAAAAAACGTATGCCCATTTAACCTATGATTATACTGCTTAACAAAATTTGAAGATTTTGACCCCTAATGTATGTTAAATTGTTCGCTAAATCCGAGTATGACGTCAGAATGGTCAAAAGAAGAACAGTTTTTGAGATATTGCTAAAATACTTTTTTGTGTTCTGTTTTTCGGATTCGGCAGGCAATTTTACATGGTTGTTATTGGAGAATAGAATAAATATAATGATATATTTAATTTCGTTACAAGTAATTGGATAGAATCAAAATTTTTCGAACAGTATAACGAATTTTTTATCTCAATATCTCGGAGATGTGCTGAAATATAAGCCTAGTTTCATAATAATCAGATGGATATGTTTTGAAAGCAACGAACTTTTAACCGTCATAAAATATGAACCAAAGCGAAATTCAAAATTTTTAAATTTTCAAAACACCCCCAAAATCTGGAGTTACGGGTAAAAACCCAGTTTTCCATACCAGGGCCCTATTTCACTAAGATACAATTCTACAATTACAAGTGTTTTTGCCTGTAAAATTGTGAACTTGTAAAAAATTGTGTTTCATTAAAATACAATTACAAGTTTGTAGCTACAAGTGATTTTTACAATTCACAAGTTTACAAGTCATACTTCTACAAGTGGTTTTGTTTCACAAATCAAAATTTGTACTTGTGCACTTGTAGAATTGTAGAAAAAAAGCATAGGGTAGACTGAGACTCAGACAAATTTTTACAAGTTACAAGTGAATAATAAATTGAATTCAAATTTGTTTTTTAACTATCTTTTAATAAAAATGAAATCAACATTAATAACCATTTATTTATTTTGTTTGATTACAAGGTTTACATGGGGACCAGCCAGATGGACGGACGGACGGACTGACATCGACTCAGGAATGAATTCTAAGTCCATTGGTGTACTAAAGGTAGTCTAAGACCAATATTTCTATGCGTTACATACATCAGCCCAAACTTATAATACGCTTTCCACCTATAGTGGTGAAGGATATGAAAATATAATCATGTATGCAGAACAAGGGAAATCAATGATGTCCTTGACTCAAGGATACCTCAAAAAGCATATCTTCCATTTTCTTTATCATTTTCTCAAATGTGGATAATAGTGTAGACAACAAAATATGAAAACCAAAAAAATGAGCCCATGGTGGATCGGAAAACAAAAAACTTTTTCTAAAATAATTTATAATATTTCAGTACAAATTTTGAATTTGAATACAAGATTAAATTTTTTAATTAAAGGACTAAGTTATATGCATATAAAGTGGGTATATTTCGGAAAAAATCTTGAAAAAAACGAACTTTGAACCGCCATAAAATCTGAACCAAAGCGAAATTAAAAATTTTGAAGAAGTGTAAGAATTGCTTAGGCTAGGAGAATGTATATAATTTCATGAAAATCGTAGATGGTGGGTGTGGTTCAGTACGAGTTCAAAAATGTTTTATTTGACTCCATATATTAAAATATTTTATTTTATTATAATTGTAGAAATTGTAGTTTACAAGTCCAAAAAGCTACAATTGTTGTGTAAATTTTAAAGAAACACAATTGAATATCACTTGTATGAATTAGACTTGTAATTGTAACTTGTATACTTGTAGAATTGTAGTTTAGTGAAATAGGGCCCAGTATGCATTTATCACCCTGTAACTTGAACATATGCCAACCGATTTTAAGTTTTTCGAAAGAAATTAAAAGAAGAAGCTTTTGATATTTATTTTTCTAAAGCCATTTTTAGTTACTTAAAAATTATGAAAAAACTATGAAAATAGTTCTTTGTAGGTGCAACGCACATAAAAAACCAAACCACCTTTGGAATCGTAGAAGTCTCAGCTTTCATTCCATGTATATTTTATTGATAAAATCAATTTGATTTCACTATAAGTCTAGAACTTGGACATAACAAATAAGTAATGTGGACCGATTCCACCCATTTTCAATACTAAAAAATTAGAAATATTCGTAACAAAATTCATTGCCCTAGTTTTTTTTCGTTTACGTGAATTGAAATTACTGACTACAGAAACCCCTTATTCTTTATAGTATTTAAGCTACTTCCGAAGTAGTTTATAAAGCAGTTATAATAAAATGCAAACCGTTTTCGAACAATTTCAATACCAAACTTTTTCAAGACAAGGAATATTCTTGCAAAATTTTGTTTCCCTACCTCTTTCGATCATCGCTCAATCATCTTATAATTTTATCAGAATTACAAATGACCATCTTTATATACCACCCATTCTTGTTGAAGCCGGGTATACAAATTACACGGTGCCACAAATGATCAACTTTTGCAAATACTTATAAAGCGACATAGTGGGGGTTATAGGCCTAGGTGAGGACATACAAATACCATTTTCAAAGATTTTGAAACACGTGCAAAATTTTGAGATATTCGCAAAAACTGTTTTCGGGTAGGTTGAAGTACCTTATCACGATTTTACAAGCTATATGAATAGGGCTTATATCCTAAAAAATTTTAAAAACAAATTTTAAACTTTTTCCTATAAGGGCCTATTTGTACAGTCTTTTAAAACTAGTTCTATATATAATATATAATTCCGAGAAGTGGGACTTATAAGAGGTTCCATAAATCGACTTAGAAAGTTATTCTAAGCCTATTGGTATACTAAAAGACACTCCAAGGCAAATGTTTCTATGCGTTACAAACATCAGCAAAAACTTATAATACCCTTTCAACCTATGGTAACATTATTTATGGTACCTCCCAAAGGTCCCACTTGCCGGAATTAATATATTGGCTACAAATATCAATTTCATGAAATTTAAAACAGATACTGCTTATATAAACCAAAACCACTGTACCAAATATTGTTAAAATTGGACCACATTTGATCATAGCTCCCATACAAACTCTTCTATCAAAAAGCACTAAATGCGACAAATATCACTAAAACGCTCGCAAATCTGCAGATAATGAGAATTTTGAGTTGATTTTTTGCATATAATTTTGGTAATAACTGTAATTAATTTGCCAAATTTCGAGATAACCGGTCCACATTTGACCCTAGCTCTCATATAAGTCCAAATGACGGAAACAGCTTAAATATATAAGTCTTGAGAAAATGTTTGTATGAAGGCAAAATTTAGTAAATATTTGTCTTTATACAGGAAAAAGAAAACCTTTGAAATTAGTGGTGAAGGGTATGGTATGGTCGGGCTTAACCGACTATAGCACTTTCTTACTTGTTTTTTATAAAAGTTAGCTCAAATAGCTTTAATTAGGCAAAAACCGAAAAAATTAGCAAATTTTAGTATTAAATGGTCTTTTTTGAACAATTTATATCAATGGTCTTGGATACCTTTCGAAAATGCTTTTTTGTATTATTTCAAAGTTTTGCAAAATTTGGCAAATATTGATTTATTTCCACACTAATGTTCAATTTCGCCCCATTGTGCAATTCTTCAAACTGGTTTTAACTTAAAAAGATAAATCATTAATTAAGTTAAAACTGGCACTTCGGCAAAACTAGATCTAAGTAACGGATTTAAAAGCCTATGTATGTAAGTATTTCAAAACATTTATTTCAGAAAAGTTTTCTAAGTGTATAATTTAAAAAAAAAAATACAATTTTGTTTGAAATTTTTGCTTACCTTTTAGATTATTTTACGAAAATATCGTATGGAAGCGAAAAAGTAGACACAAAAAGGTAGAAAAAAGCCAAAAGCGTTGATGGAGACAAAAGTAACTAAAAACACAAAAAATAGGTATCCAAGCGTTATTTGAGACTCTGGAAGCTTTTTTTCCACCAATTTTTTTTTATTTTGTATAAATTTTTAGAAAAACACTTCACTATTTCTTTATGTCAACACAAAACACGCACGTAATTTTAAGTAAAAAAAATTTTGGGCAAAAATGGTAACGAATTGCAAAGAAATCAAATTAAAAGAACCCAAAAAGGAATTATGCTAATTTTGGGTATAAAATTTAATTTTATATTTTTTTTTAATAATTATTATTTCTTTAAGTGAAATGAAGATTTTTGGGTTAAAGAATTTTTTGAAATTCAAAAATAACTGTTATTTTTTAGAAGATTTTTTTAAAAATTTGAAGTTTTTTGCTATTAGATTTTTTTGTATTGGTTTTTGATGAGTAAATATTTTTGTATGATTTAATTTTAATTTATTTGTTTATGTTAATTTTACAGGTTTTTTTTTACTCAATTAAGTCGTTTTTTTTTTTGTTTGTTCATTTAGTATTTGTTGCATTTATTTAATTTCAAAATCGTGGCTATTTTTCGTTAAATGTATTAGTTTTTTTTTTTTTTTTTTTTGTTTAATAGAATTTCTTATGAATCACTAACTTTATTTTTATAACTCGATTTTCTATTTATTTTTACAATTTGAATAATTATTTTGATTTTGATTTTTTTTTCCTTAAATTTTTTTAAACTTTCTTGATTCTTTAGCAATTTTTGTTTAGAAAGTAGGTTAATTTATTTTGTCAATAAATTTGTTTTATTTTTAAATTATTAAGATTTTTGTTCTTTTAAATTTTGTTAAAAAAAAGAATAAATCTCTAAAACTTTTAGAAATTTCCAATAATTCTCTATTAAAATCGTTTTGAACTTCTTTTCAAAAAATTATTCATAAATTTTTAGCAAAAATTTCTTATTTAAATAAAATTTTTAAATTCCAAAACTTTGTTTTAAATTAATTCACTCTGGGTTTATTATTTTTACAAATCATTCATTTATTAACAAAAGACTTGTTCCGCCATAAAAAAGAAAGAAACAACTTTTTCTTTTCTTTATTATTTTTTTGTTATTATTGAAAAAGATCTTAACATTTATTCGAAATTTCTTTTTTTTTTTTCTTTTCAAAATCAAGCTTTATTTCTATATTTCTTATATGATTCGTCGGATTTTTCCGTTTCAGACGTTTAAACTCCACAACTTTATGCTCACAACTGATCGTTCATTCGCATTTGCCGCTTTTACCCAAAACGTCTCACACAAAATTCCAATATTTTATTATCCACTTGGAGAAAAATACTATAAAAATATTGGAAAAAGAAACAAAAACAAACAGAAAACACCTAACAAGCACACAAAACGTGTTTGTGGCCCCAAAAATGAATAAAGTGATCCACTTCACCTTATTTGAAAGAAACTCTCTGAGAAAGAGAATTTTTAAGACGAATTGTCTTGTGTGTAATATGCTCTTTCAAGTGGTGATCAGTGTGGCTGACACAATGTGAGATTAAAAAAAAAAAGCGTTAAAATTCAATTTCAAAATATGTTTGTACGAGGGTTATTTTGTATATTACAAGACAAGCGATAACAAAAGTGCTATAGTCGTGTCGTTCAAGCCTGACCATATGATACCCTTCACCACTATTTTTGCTAAATTTTGCCTTCATACAAACTTTTTCTTAAGACTTATATATTTAAGCTGTTTCCGTCATTTGGACTTACATGAGAGATAGTGTCAAATGTGGACCGGTTTTCTCGAAATTTGGCATATTGATTGGAGTTGATACAAAAATTATGTATGCAAAAAATCAACTCAAAATTCTCATTATCTTCAGATTTGCGAGCGTTTTAGTGATATTTGTCTCATTTAGTGCTTTTTGATAGAAGAGTTTGTATGGGAGCTATGGTCAAATGTGGTCCACTTTCAATATTTGGTACAGTGATTTTGGTTTATATAATCAGTATATGTTTTAAATTTCAAGAAAAAATATTGATATTTGTGGCCAATATATCAATTCCGGAAAGTGGAATCTATGGGTGGTACCATAAATAATCGACCGATTTCGACGAATTTCAATAGCCATGGTCGCACTATCAAAAAAATGATCTGTGTCAAATTTCATCAAATTTGATTACAAGGTTTACATGGGGGTCCAGCCGTCCAGACGGACGGACGGACTGACATCGCTAAATCGACTCAGAAAGTGATTCTAAGCCTATTTATATACTAAAAGGTGGGTCTATGATAAATATTTCTATGCGTTACATACATAAGCACAAACTTATGGCGGTGAAGGGTACTTACTTACTTAAATGGCCTATAATTACAACCTTTTTAAGTCAAAGGCTGAGCATTTTTTAGAATTCCATGCGCTTCTATCTTGTGTGCATATTCTCCAATTTCGTATACCAAGTTTCGAAAGATTTGGTCTTTCCATCGAAGTTTTGGACGCCCTTTTCTACGCGTTCCCTCTGGATCATTATCGGACACTTTTCTTGCCAGAGTATTTTCATCCATTCGCACAACATGTCCTAGCCAACGCAGACGCTGTTGCTTAATGCGTTTTACTATGTCTATGTCAGCGTTTACTATGTCTTTGGCGGTGAAGGGTATACAAATTAAAATTGCTGCTGTCAAGAGTCAATTGTCAGTTGACTCCATTCTAAATTTGAACAAGCTGTGTCATATATTTTGTCTCTTGCAGCCGTTTATAGAAGACTACTTCGCGTTGTGAGCATTAGTTTTTGAGGGAAAAACATCCCTCGAAACAGGGCTAGGCTTAATAACGGTTATAGGGACTCTGCACCACTTATTTCTATACACATACACACAAAACTCCCACGACATTCCAATTGGAACAAGGGGTACTTCTCTTAGACAATGAGCTGCATCCGATTCTATTTTTAGAAAGGGACCTACCTCAGGTATGCTAACCTGCTGTACTACAACGGTTCACATCTATCTATTTCTATTTCTATATTAAACAATTTTAATATGGAAGTACAAGCATGTAGGGTTTCAAACGTTCTGGATACCTAGTTATGGTCTATACATCCGAAACAATTGAAAACATTGACTATATGGTGGTTTTAGGCTATTGCAAATTAAAAGTGAAAAAGATTCTGGACGCCATAGGTGTCTCAAATGTTTTATTGGTTTAAATTTTTAATAAAAATAGGTGTCTCAAGCTATAAAAATAAATGGAGAAAAAATGGGCTAATTATTTCCATACATTTTATATAAAATCTTGCGTTTTACTTAAAAAGTTACAGAGTTATTCATCCTCCCTAGCAATGAACCTTTTTTTAATATCGAAATTTTTTTTATAGAAAAATTTGGTATCGATAACTTTTGTATAGGAATAATTAAATATCAAAAACTTTTCTATATACGAACATTTGTTGTATAGTAAAATTTGGTCTAAGTAAAAATCTTTTCTATATAAGAAATTTAGTATCAAATATTTGTAAAAATTACTTTTAAAAAATTCGTCTATAAGAAAAATTTATTTTGAATTTCTCTATAGGAAAACTTTTATATCAACAAAAAAATTCTGCAGGAAAAATTTAATATCGAACATGTAACATTTAAAAATTTCATATCGAAAATATTTCAATAGGAAAAAATTTTATATTGAAAATTTGTCAATGGAAAAAAAATTATATCGAACATTTTTTTATAGAAAGAAAAAATAATAAAATGTATCAGTAGGAAAAAATTTAATATCGGAAATGTTTCTTTAGAAAAAAATTTAATATTAATAATTTCTCTATAGAAAAAAATTTAATATCAATTTTTTGTTTTTATAGAAAAAATTTAATATCAAACATTTTTTTTACAGAAAAAATTTAATATCGGAAATTATTTTAAGGAAAAAATTTAACATTAAATATTTTTCTATAGAAATAATTTAATAGCAAAAATTTTTTTTTTAAAAATTCAACATCACAATTAAAAAAAAAATTCATAACAAAAATTTTTGTATAAAAAAAGTTTATAACGAACATTTTTTAATAGAGAAAAATTTTAAATTTTCCATTATGAAAAAAATTAAAAAAATTTTATGTTGAACATTTTTTCTATAGAAAAAACTTAATTTTGTAAATTTATCAACAGGAAAAAGTTTAATATCAAAGAGTTTAATACTGAAAAATTGTCAAGAAAAAAAATATATGGGCAAATCCGAAAAACATTAAACCAAGGACAAATTTTTAAAACTGTCACAATCACGTATTTGTGTTTATTGAAAAGTTAACCATATATTGATCCTTTAAAATATATAATGGATGCAATTTTTGATTTCTTTCTTCGTGAATGGCAGGTCTTTATTTGCACCCATCTCGAATTTTTATAAATTTTTTAAAATAATAGGTTTTGTAAGAGTTCATAAAAATCGCAAAAACATCCATTCAGTTATCAAGTTTCAGTAGGGGTTGAAAGTCTGCTTAATTTTATACAATTAGATGTAAAAGACCCCATCAAAAGTAATTGGAGTGATATAAATTACGTCAAGTAAAAAAGGGCTCACAGTGTGTAGCGTCCGTCACAGAAGACACATAAGACATGTCTGTCTTATTTATATAGTAATAACACTGTCTATACCCACAGATTAAATTTAAGGTATTAGGTGTTAAAAAAACATACAGTAGGGCAAATTTTATGCTTTTGAAATTTATTTTTTTTTTTATTTTGGGACACTCTATCAGCTAGCCGCAGCTTTGTTTCGACAAAAAATAAGACGTAAAAAGTGTAAAACTTTAAATAAATTTATGTATGTAGCCGTTTTGTGAAATATTAAATTGTGCCCAAAAATCGCATTTTAACCGAGAACATGAAAAGGAAGTAGATGAAATTCGGGAACAAATAAAACCATAATTTTCACTGATTAACGAATACTTAAAAAAATATGAAATATGAATTTTTTCCTAATAAAAAACATTCAAGTAAAAACTGTATCGTCCGTCACATAGCGTCCGCAACAGTTCATTTATGGATTTTTGGTGAAACTGGAAACTTTAAAAATTTTTTTAAAAGCTGTTTTGTAATCCTCTGATTTTCCTCTGTCTCTAATGTATTTATTATTTTTTATTACTATGACCGATTTGATGAAAATTACAGAAACATGTGTTGAAAAAAAAGTCTCTTCCATTTTTTGTAGCGTCCGTCAAAGCACTTAAAAAGCGAATATATTTTTCCACCAAAACAAATATGTAAGCTAACAAATGCCATTAGATAGCACAATCGATGGACAAATATTCACAGAAATCTGTGCAAAGATATCTAGTGTAGAACTGCAATGGGATACATTTAAGTACAACAAAATCCGAACAAATGTCCGTCACGCAGGATTTGCCCATATAGGAAAAAATATTTATATCTTATATTCTTAAACGAGCAATAATTGTATATATCTTATATTCTTAAACGAGCAATAATTGTATATATATATATATATATATAGAATGGCTATCTCGAAAACGGCTCTAACGATTTTGATAAAATTTGGACAGTGGGTATCTTTTTTGATGTATAGGTCGAAGAAGAAGGGACTTTTGGAACTTTTACCTCTAAGAGGGTAAAAACGGGTAAAAAGGGGAAAAAATCGAAAACGCTATGTCTCCTAAAGTAATAGGTATAGAAACAAAATTAAAATTACGTTTTAAACAGCTTTGAAAATAAGCGGACAGGTGTTTGGTACTTTTTTGAAACTATGTCCGATAGGGGGTAAAAAAGGGTGAAAATAGTTTTTTTGGCACCTTTTTAACCCACTCTTATATTTTAAACTAAAGAATATAGAAAGAAACTTGGTACTGCAATCAATAGATGTAAAAAAAACATGAAACACGTATTTGGTACTTTTTTGATTTTGGAGCCAAATTGGGTAAAAAAGGGATAAAATGATAACTTAACATCTCCAAAGTAATATGAATAGGAACATTATACATTATACATTATACATTGTGTTATGCTCTTTAGCGAAGATATTGCGGATAAGCCGGCGAAGGTTTTAAAGTTGATAAGACTAATTTCCGACAGATGGCGCCACTGAAAATTACTAAAAATTAATTAAATCGTAAACTGTACATTTGATCATGCTATGATCTTTAGCAAAGTTGTAGCGCATGAGCCGACGAAGGCTTTTTAGTTGGTATGAATAATTTCCGACAGGTGGCGCTACAGAAACTTACTCAAAGTCAATTTAATCGTAATCTGTACATTTAATCATGCTACAATCTTTAGCAAAGTTGTTGCACATGAGCCGACGAAGGTTTCTTAGTTGGTATGAAGAAATTTCGACAGGTGGCGCTATTGAAATTTACTCAAAGTCAGTTTAATCGTATGCTGTACATTTAATCATGCTATAATCTTCAGCAAAGTTGTTACGGATAAGCCGAAGAAGGTTTATGAATTGGAATAAGCAAAGTCCGACAGGTGGCGCCACAGAAAACTACTCAAAATGAATTAAATCGTAAACTGTGCATTTGATCAGACTATAATCTTTAGCAAAGTTGTTGCGCATGAGTCGACAGAGGTTTCTGTTGATATGAATAATTTCCAAAATTATTCAAAATGAGTTAAACTGTAAACTATGCAAACTATGTGTTGGTCGGGCAAAATAAATCAAATAATTCAAAATTAACTGAATATTTCTACAATGTCTTTCCTCTAAATTTATTTTAGCACTTTATAATATAAAATATATAAAAACTTTAAAATTTTCCTCAAAATGCTTATCATAAAGCTCCGAGCAAGGCTCGGTCTACCAGGTACTTTATATTTATTTCGAAAACATTACATTATAAATTTATATTTATATCGAATATTTTTCTATTGAAAACATATTATATTGCAATTTTTTTAAAAAAGTTTTTTTATGGCATTTAAAAGCACTGCATTGTCATCACTTGTACTTATTACAAGATCTTCAAAGTTTTTAAAACTCAATTTTGCTCTCCCATATTAATTGTTTCAAATTTAAAATAAATGTTTATCCGTTACTTTTTATTATTCTCTACAAGTTGTTCAAAGTTATTTATGCTCTTTCCGTTACAGAAAAACTAAGTGATCTCCACTCTTCTGGATTTTTTATGGACTTACTAATTTATTGTTGTTCTATCGTTCAACGATTATGGATGAGCTCTGTGAGTATGGAGCACAAAATATATGTAAGCTAGAAATGATCGATCGTAAAAACATACTTAGTAAATGAATACTTCCCAAAAATAACCACTAGTCCACATCCGTCCGTCCAACCCATTGACCAAGCACTTACTATTACTCTATTTCCAGAGAGGAATATGTGGTGGCGGTGATATGGGGGGGAGAACATTTAAGTGTAATAATTGAAATACGGTAAAATCTTAAAGTGGTTTTTAATAGCACGATCTCTCTCTCTTTCTTTCTCTATCTCTTCTGATGTTGGAGATATTTTGAACTTTGTAATATGTATTTATACCCTTCACCACCATAGATAGAAAGGGTATATTGGGTTTGTGCTGATGTTTGAAACACATAGAAATATTGGTCTGAGACCCACCTTTAAGCATACCGATCGACTTAGAATCACTCCCTGAGTTGTTTTAACGATGTCCGTCCGGCTGGCTGGCTGGCCGGTTATCCATGTAAGCTTGTTACAGGTCGTAACTTTAAAGATAATTTGATGAAATTTGGCAAAGGTTCATATTTTGGTCCAAAGACGATACTTTTTGGTACCTCCCATAGGGATGCCTTCCCGGAATAGAGTTTTTGGTCCTTTACAGCCACAAATTTACTTGTATTTTAATAATATTCAGCACAAATATTGCTTATGGTTACCTTAATCAGTGTACCTAATTTTGTAGGAATCGGCCCATATTTGACCATACCCCCCATACAAGACACATTCTCAAAAGACGTTTATGAACACATAAAAGCACAAACACGTTTATAACTCTAAAGACAAATGCATTTGATTACTAAAACTTTGCACAGATAAATATTTTGTATATATAACCCAATAACCAAAAATTGGTAACAATCGGTCCACAATTGACCCTAGCTCCCATATCAGGCCCTTAGCCGGAAATGACATAAATCTCGAAATTTTGAAAAAATAACTCATAGTATATGTATGTATGTCTCTAAGACATAAGGAAAACTTGTTAAATTGTTGGTCCATATTTGACCTTAGCAGTGAAGGGTATGATATAGTCGGGCTTGACCGACTATAGCTTTTGTTATTTGTTTTATTTATTCATTAATGTTACGTTGTCTTTGCTTTAATTCTTGACTTTTTTGTTTGAAATGTATCATTCAACAAATATCGTTCTTTTATATTTAGTACAAACTTCAAATGTTTTGAAATGCAATGTGCCAGCAATTCGATTCTGAAATTAAAACTTTTTCATTATTTTTTTGGGGAAGAGAAATACTGACACCGAAGGAAAATGAAGTCATATTTCTATGGTTTCTTTTAATTGAATATTTGATCCAGTTCTTAGTGTAAAAAGATTTATTTTATTTAAATTTGCGTTCTTTATTGCGATCACTTACGATCACCTGCTTTATTTAAAAGTATGTTAAAAAATAAATACATACAAAAACAATTTGCTAACAACAATTTTTACATAGCAAACATTTTTCCATAGAAAAAAATTTAAACAAACATTTTTCCATAGAAAAAAATTTAAACAAACATTTTTCCATAGAAAAAAATTTAAACAAATATTTTTCTATAGAAAAAATTTTAAATTTTAAATTTTTTCTATAGAAAAAATTTTTTAACGAAATTTTTTCTATAGAAAAAATTTTTTAACGAAATTTTTTCTATAGAAAAAATTTTTTAACGAAATTTTTTCTATAGAACAAATTTTTTCTATAGAAAAAAATTTAAACAAATATTTTTCTATAGAAAAAATTTTTTAACGAATTTTTTTTTATAGAAAAAATTTTTTAACGAAATTTTTTCTGTAGAAAAAAATTTTTTAACGAAATTTTTTCTAAAGAAAAAATTTTTTAACGAAATTTTTTCTATAGAAAATTTTTTTTAACGAAATTTTTTCTATAGAAAATTTTTTTAACGAAATTTTTTCTATATGAAAAATTTTTTAACGAAATTTTTTCTATAGGAAAAATTTTTTAACGAAATTTTTTCTATAGAAAAAATTTTTTAACGAAATTTTTTCTATAGAAAAAATTTTTTAACGAATTTTTTTTTATAGAAAAAATTTTTTAAAGAAATTTTTTCTATAGAAAAAATTTTTTAACGAAATTTTTTCTATAGAAAAAATTTTTTAACGAAATTTTTTCTATACAAAAAATTTTTTAAAGAAATTTTTTCTATAGAAAAAATTTTTTAACGAAATTTTTTCTATAGAAAAAATTTTTTAACTAAATTTGTTCTATACAAAAAATTTTTTAACGAAATTTTTTCTATAGAAAAAATTTTTTAACGAAATTTTTTCTATAGAAAAAATTTTTTAACGAAATTTTTTCTATAGAAAAAATTTTTTAACGAAATTTTTTCTATAGAAAAAATTTTTTAACGAAATTTTTTCTATAGAAAAAATTTTTTAACGAAATTTTTAATATAGAAAAAATTTTTAACGAAATTTTTTCTATAGAAAAAATTTTTTAACGAAATTTTTTCTATAGAAAAAATTTTTTAACGAAATTTTTTCTATAGAAAAAATTTTTTAACGAAATTTTTTCTATAGAAAAAATTTTTTAACGAAATTTTTTCTATAGAAAAAATTTTTTAACGAAATTTTTTCTATAGAAAAAATTTTTTAACGAAATTTTTTCTATAGAAAAAATTTTTTAACGAAATTTTTTCTATAGAAAAAATTTTTTAACGAAATTTTTTCTATAGAAAAAATTTTTTAACGAAATTTTTTCTATAGAAAAAATTTTTTAACGAAATTTTTTCTATAGAAAAAATTTTTTAACGAAATTTTTTCTATAGAAAAAATTTTTTAACGAAATTTTTTCTATAGAAAAAATTTTTTAACGAAATTTTTTCTATAGAAAAAATTTTTTAACGAAATTTTTTCTATAGAAAAAATTTTTTAACGAAATTTTTTCTATAGAAAAAATTTTTTAACGAAATTTTTTCTATAGAAAAAATTTTTTAACGAAATTTTTTCTATAGAAAAAATTTTTTAACGAAATTTTTTCTATAGAAAAAATTTTTTAACGAAATTTTTTCTATAGAAAAAATTTGTTAACGAAATTTTTTCTATAGAAAAATTTTTTTAACGAAATTTTTTCTATAGAAAAAATTTTTTAACGAAATTTTTTCTATAGAAAAAATTTTTTAACGCAATTTTTTCTATAGAAAAAATTTTTTAACGAAATTTTTTCTATAGAAAAAATTTTTTAACGAAATTTTTTCTATAGAAAAAATTTTTTAACGAAATTTTTTCTATAGAAAAAATTTTTTAACGAAATTTTTTCTATAGAAAAAATTTTTTAACGAAATTTTTTCTATAGAAAAAATTTTTTAACGAAATTTTTTCTATAGAAAAAATTTTTTAACGAAATTTTTTCTATAGAAAAAATTTTTTAACGAAATTTTTTCTATAGAAAAAATTTTTTAACGAAATTTTTTCTATAGAAAAAATTTTTTAACGAAATTTTTTCTATAGAAAAAATTTTTTAACGAAATTTTTTCTATAGAAAAAATTTTTTAACGAAATTTTTTCTATAGAAAAAATTTTTTAACGAAATTTTTTCTATAGAAAAAATTTTTTAACGAAATTTTTTCTATAGAAAAAATTTTTTAACGAAATTTTTTCTATAGAAAAAATTTTTTAACGAAATTTTTTCTATAGAAAAAATTTTTTAACGAAATTTTTTCTATAGAAAAAATTTTTTAACGTAATTTTTTCTATAGAAAAATTTTTTTAACGAAATTTTTTTTATAGAAAAAATTTTTTAACGAAATTTTTTCTATAGAAAAAATTTTTTAACGAAAATTTTTTTATAGAAAAATTTTTATAATGAAAATTTTTCTATAGAAAATTTTTTTTTTTTAAATTTTTTAGCGAAAATTTTTTGTTTTAATTTTGCAATAAAAATACTTCTACAGAATTCAAAAAATTTTAGGAATTTTGCTTTTATAAAACTTTTATTAGATATTATTTAAAAAAAAAATCTCAAGACAAATTTTGGATACAAATATTAAATACATACAATTGAAGTCATCAAATAACTCAAATATATAATTATGGAGATCGTAAAACTTAAAGAACTAACGCATGGACTTATCACAAATTAATCCGAAGTTATTGAAATTATGGAATCGTTTATAATATTATCCGGATCATCATGACTGATATCATCCAAGCAAATAATACTATCTTCATCAAACGTTACTATAGTACTGGTATTATCATCAGATAAATAACCGCTGGAATTGAAGGAACTGAAAATTAAAGTTTTTATAAAAAAAAATTGATTCAATTTTTGTAAAATAACTAAAATCGAAAAAAATTTTCTTACGTTTCGTTGGCGTATACAACATTATTGCGTGGATCCTCCATTTTCAATATTTTTTGATATATTTAAAAATTTATTTTGAGATGTTTCTATTTGAAGATTTGAAATCTTTTTGATAATTTTAGAATGTTATCTTGAATATTTATAGTAAATTTTGTAATAGATCTTGCGTTTTTGAAAACAGGTAGTAAACATTTACAGGTAATATTTGTTCAAATAAAATTTCCTAATGATTTTATTATCCCTGGAATTATATTTAAATATTGGTTTTTCAAACGGATTAATGAGGCCATTTAAAAATATTAAGAGTGATAGTCTTACTTAGGAAACATAGATTAATGAAAATGTGCGGAATTATTTGACTGAATAACAAAATTTCCCTTTTTAGAAAAATTTTATAACAAAAAAATCTCTATGAAATTTTGTTATAAAAATATTTGTACAGAAAAATTTTCTATAAAATTTTTCTATAGAAAAATTTTTTAACAAAAATTTTTTGAAAATTTTTCTATAGAAAATTCACGAAAAATTTTTCGAAAATTTTTCTATAGAAAATTAACGAAAAATTTTATAACGAAAATTTTTCTATAGAAAAAAATTTTTAATCAAAATTTTTCTATAGAAAAAAATTTTTGAACGAAAATTTTTCTATAGAAGAAAATTTTTTAACGAACATTTTTTATAGAAAAAATTTTCTAACGAAAATTTTTTATAGAAAAAATTTTTTAATGAAAATTTTTTTATAGAAAACATTTTTTAACGTAAATTTTTCTATAGAAAACATTTTTTAATGAAAATTTTTCTATAGAAAAAAATTTTAAACGAAAATTTTTCTATAGAAAAAGATTTCTAACTAAAATTTTTCTAAAGAAAAAATTTTTTCACTAAAATTTTTCTATAGAAAAAAAAATTTTAAAAAATTTCTATAGGAATATTTTTTTAACGAAAATTTTTCTATAGAAAAAAAATTTTAACGAAAATTTTTCTATAGAAAAAAAAAAAATTTCTATAGAAATATTTTTTTAACGAAAATTTTTCTATAGAAAATATTTGTTGACGAACATTTTTCTATAGAAAAAATTTTTTAACGAAAAATTTTCTATAGAAAACATTTATTAACGTAATTTTTTTATACAATAGAAAACATTTTTTAATGAAAATTTTTCTATAGAAAAAAAATTTTAACGAAAATTTTTCTAAAGAAAAAATTTTTTCACTAAAATTTTTCTACAGAAAAAAAATATTAAAAAAAAAATTTTCTGTAGAAATAAATTTTTAACGAAAATTATTCTATAGAAAATTTTTTTTAACGAAAATTTTTCTAGAGAAAAAATTTTTTAACGAAAATTTTTCGATAGAAAAAATTTTTTAACGAAAATTTTTCTATAGAAAAAATTTTTTAACGAAAATTATTCTATAGAAAAATTTTTTTAACGAAAATTTTTCTAGAGAAAAAATTTTTTTAACGAAAATTTTTCGATTGAAAACATTTTTTAACGAAAATTTTTCGATTGAAAAAATTTTTTAACGAAAATTTTTCGATTGAAAAAATTTTTTAACGAAAATTTTTCCATAGAAAAAATTTTTTTGACGAAAATTTTTCTAGAGAAAAAATTTTTTAACGAAAATTTTTCTATAGAAAAAATTTGTTTACGGAAATTTTTCTATAGAAAAAATTTTTTAACGAAAATTTTTCTATAGAAAAAATTTTTTAACGAAAATTTTTCTATAGAAAAAATTTTTTAACGAAAATTTTTCTATAGAAAAAATTTTTTTATAGAAAAAATTTAAAAACTGTAAAATTTAACATTGTAAAAAACAACAAAAACTTAAAAAAAATTAAAACAAAATTTTTAAATCAAAATTTTTCTATAGAAAAAATTTTTAAATCAAAATTTTTCTATAGAAAAAAATTTAAAACAAAAATATTTTTATAAAAAAAATAAAAACGTAAATTTTTTTATAGAAAAAATTATGTTCAAAAATGTTTCTATAGAAAAAGATTTTTAATGAAAATTTTTCTATCGAAAAATTTTTAACGAACATTTTTCAAATTAATTTTCATAACAAAAAAGTTTTCTATTGTTTTTCCTTTTCTAAATCAATTCAACAGTTACTTTTTTATTTCATTACTGGCAATACCTCTCATAAGTATGTTTAGTCCATAGTACAATAAAAACTAGGTAAAATCACTACACACTTCGTTCTCAATTTCAAATCCCTGAAAAGTCAAGCAAAAGAAAATTACAAAAATATATATTTTTTTCATTGTATTTTTTTGTTTGTCAAAAATAAATAATTTAAAATATTTTCTAATAGTTCATAAAGGGAAACAGTTGTAACGCATTTTTATCATCAAAAACTCGTGAAGTTTATAAAAGGTCCAAAAAGTAAGATTAAACTATGGAGTGATGAGTGCGGTGCAAATTTTAAATTCAAGTTTTTCTTTTACTTCAACTTTCATTCTGCTTTCTTGACATAACAGGGTCTAAAAAATTGACAACTCTCCCTAGTGATTTTACCTAGTGTATTGTGCCATGGTTTAGTCCAAAAAATCATTTCACATTCTTCAGCTTTTGTATATAACAAGTTATCTGTCAAAATACTTGAAAGGTAAATAATAATAAACACGATTTTCTTATTAACTACCAAAATATGTAAATTTTGTTAATATTTTCAATAAAAAGTGCAATATAAAAGCTAAAACCACATTTTACATCCAAAATGTCTGAGGAATTTTGTAAAGTAACACGAAAGAAATGGATAGCTCACAGGGGCTTACAAAGAAGAACCAGACGGATATCAGATAAAAGTTATGACAAAGATTATCCCGAAGTAGATGTGGAGAAATTTGTAAAGTAAGTTAATTTTAAATAAAAATATAACGAAATAAACAACTTTTAATTATAGGAAGTTAGAAAACACATGCCAACAAATGCAAGACAGTGATTACTTTATCCAAACCTTAGAAACACTCACGGAAAGCTTAGCAAGTTTACAAACAGATTGTGAACAACAAACGGAGACCCTTAAACGTTTGGTATGCTTTGGCATTGGACCTTTCACCCGTAACTTTCAAGCTCTACACCAATTGGCTTTCATTCTTAGTCTACAAAAGCAATATAAGATAACAGAAGCCTTATATTTTGATCCCATCTTTCGACAAAGTGAAAAAGATGTCTTGGAAAAATTCGACTGCCTGGTTATGAGTGAAAACTGTGAAGCTAAATATGAAGCCGATATGCAGACACTCTTCTATATGCCACACTGTCCAAATTGCCTCACAAATAATCTGCTGTGGAAAAATTGGCAGCCCAAATACCTAAAAAATATAATTTTAATAAATAACAGTTTTGAAAGTCTATCATGCAGCAAACCTGAGAGACTGTTACGTTTAGATTCATCTTACATTTTGGATATAATGCCCTATGCCAAGGAACTTCCTTTAGAAGATGATTATGAAGTACATAATGTCTTCAATGATTTATCAATACATGTTTTTCCTGAGAGTAATTTACCCGCTAAAACCTTAGAGTTTTGGAAGGAGAAAGACGCACCCACGTACAAAGATGTCGAAATGATATCAGCTGAGGATTTTGCCAAATTAAGTTTAACATAGAATTAAGATATACAATAAAAAATACATACAGAAAAATGTTTTATGTTAATAAAAGATTTTTCATTAACAATTTTTTTTATATAATTTTTATATACACCATAAAAAATGGGCATATTGTGAGATTTTTCCTTTGTAATTCCCATAATGTTGACTCAAAAAGGATATATTTCCAGGATCTTTATAAAATTCTAAGATTGAACGATGGCTGTATGTTTATTGAAAACGCTATAGGACCTGAACAAAAGGAGCTAGGGCCATAACATTTTCTTCATTTCTTGAAAAGGTTTGGTATGAAACTAGGACGAAATCGGTTCACATTTGAAAATAGCTTCCATATAAACTACTTATGAAAACATGTCATTCCGATAGAGCCTAAACGAAAAAAGCTGGGGAAATATTCCCTATTTTTTTTTTAATTTTCCTATACACAAACTTCCTTCATTTTTTTCTGTAGAACAACATTCGTTAAAATATGTTTTCTATAGAAAAACATACATACGTTGACAAATTTTTTCTATGGAAAAACATTTGTAAAATTATCTTTTCTTAGAAAAAGGAAAACTTTTGTTCCAAATTTCAATAGAAAAACTTTCGCTATAAATTTTTTTCTATAGAAAAACTTATTTTATTTTCTATAAAAAAACGTTCGTTAATAAATGTTTTCTATAAAAAAGAACATTGTTTTGTTTCCAATAAAACTTTTGCAATCGAAAATCTTTGTTTTCCAGAGAAATTTTCCCTTTAATTTTTATTCATATAAAAAACTTTCAATGCAAAATTTTTCTTATCCAAATTTTTTTTTACACAAAAACTTACTTTATAAAATTTTCTGAAATTTATAAAAATTATAAATTATAACTTTATTACTTTAATTTCTATAAAGAAAAAACGTTCGTTAATAAATTTTTTCTATAAAAAAAGAACATTGTTTTGTTTCCAATAAAACTTTTGCAATCGAAAATCTTTGTTTTCCAGATAAATTTTCCCTTTAATTTTTATTCATATAAAAACTTTCAATGCAAAATTTTTCTTATCTAATTTTTTTTTACACAAAAACTTACGTTATAAAATTTTCTGAAATTTATAAAAATTATAAATTATAACGTTATAAAATTTTCTGATAGAAAATTTATAAAATTATACAAATTTTTCTATAAAAAAATCTTTGCTTTCTAGATTTTTTTTTCAGAGAAACTTTCCTTTTATTTTTATTCATTTAAAAAACTTTTATTACAAAATTTTTTGTACAAAAACGACTTTATACCTAGAAAATTTATAAAAATTATAAATTATTAGATTATAAAATTTTTTAATCGAAAATTTATAAAAATTAAAACAAAAAATTTATAAAATATCTTTGTTTTCTAGATTTTCTTTTAAATTCCTTTTTTTATAGAAACACAAATTAAAAAAAAAATATTTTATATTTATTTTGTTATTCTGTTTATAGGAAATTTTTTAAATTTCTAACATTTTTCGATCCAATTCCATTTCCCGTTCTAGTTCCTTTTGCTCATCTGCTGCTTGCCTGGCAGCAAATTCCTTTTGTCTTCTTTTGGCCCTCTTCATTTTCGATTTGTTGCTTGCCTTTGATTGCGGTTTAGTTGGTACAGCGAATGATCTTTTCTGCCTTGAGCTAAAAGAATGCTTAAATTTATTCTGAGCTAAATCACTTCCGGTTTTTATCTTTAATTTCTTGGCATTTTTTGCTCTTGGATCAAATGCTGCTGGTAAAATCTTATGTTGCAAATGCATTTGACTGCAGAGATTGTCATTTATAGGCAGAAAATGAGGTTGTGACATAAAGTTTTCATCGCTAACTTCACTTTGCAGCAGCTGGTGAAGATGTATGGTGTTTTGGGTGATTTCCTGAGAAGGTTTGCAAAGCATAAGTTTGTCTTTAAATTTAGGATTAAAACGCAACATATAATGACCGGCAGGCATATTGTAGAGCATTTTTAAAAACTCGTAAAGATTATTCAACAATTCCTGGCAGTTTATTTGGTAGCTGTTTAATAGATTAAATTCCAAATTCCGTAAAGTTAAGCTTTCTTCCAGCAGGAATCGTAAATTTGTGGCATCTAAACGCAGTAGTTTACTTTTCGGTGCTGAGGATAGTTTAAGTTTAAACCATTCCGAGAGCATTTCATATTTACTCATTACTTCACAACCAAATCGTGGTTTGTACTCGAGTTTTACGGAGAAATCTCTCGAGTCGGGTAGGCAATTTAGTGAGCTGTGTATAAGGAAAGAGGAGTCATCCTCGGAATTACTTAATTCCCATTTTATTAGTGACTTACAAAATTGACATAGTTTGTCGGGCTTAGATTGAGTTTTTTGCATAAACTCCTGCCATGTTGAAACCTTATATGTAATAGGAATTTGAGGTGTTTTATTGATATTTAAATCTTCATCTTCTAAGTTAGTTTTCTGTTTGACAGACACCATTGCTAATACAGCTTGATGCACTACTTTTTGATAACTGTGAGTACCCAGCTGCCTGCTAGGCAGCGGTTCATCCATAATAATGTATTTCATTGAAATACCTCCTGTTTCCTCAATTTCTTTAATATTCAGTAACATTTCGGTAGGCATGTCTATATACTCACCTGCTGTTAATAAAAATATTAGGGATTCCAAAGGCATATAAAATAGAGGATTTTCTACAAAGTCTTCTTCAGCTGATTTTATAAATTGAGAACGTAAACTCTCCCCTAGAGAATCTTTTAAGCTCAGCGAATTCAAATAAATCTCCAAATATGTTTCAAGGGAACAATTGATGTTGTTCAATTCCTCTGCTATGTTATCCGGCAGCTTACAAGACTTTCCCAATTTTCTAATAACTTCTTGGTTTCTAATGACTACTTTCGATTCCTTCAAAACATTCTTACATTGCCTGACCTGAGGCAAACCCAAATGTGTATTATACGACTCTTGAGGATATTTGTCAATCAAATCCTTTACCTTGGTTTTATACCATTTCCGGTAAAGTTCCTTTAGCTTGCGGCAGCTCGAATATAAAAACTCTTTGTTAGAATGATGATAATCTAGAACATATCTTTGAAATTCTTCCTTTTCCTTAAGTCTATTCTTTTCCATGCGATACCATTGAAACATGTCCTCCTCTTCCACCTCTAGGCATTGTTGTAAAGCATTTACCACACGTACTCCCAGCTCATGTTGTTTCGCGTTCATGGTGGATTTTTTGGGAGATTGAAATAACTTAAATTGTTCTTGTTGGGTGTGATCATAGCAGTACTGGGTAACGGGCTTTTGAGTACGAGGATCTTTGACTATTATATTGGAAACATTAAGGGAGTCCGCTTGTTGTTCGGGCTTCAAAAAATGTGGATCTATTTCATTGAGAAGTAGGAATAGACAATCGCTTTCATCAAATGGTTTATCGAAATATGAATGATTGGGTTGATTGCGAAATATAAAATTGGTCATTATAAATAATTTACTTGCAAACGAATAATTAACAGCTTCTTAATAAATGAAAAAAAAATGTTTTGTTTACAATAAAATTTTGCCAAAAATATAAACAAACGACCATATGTTTCTTAAGTATTGCCATAACTAAATTTCTATCTGAAATACCTATAAGGTACTGCCATCATTAAACTGCTATTTCTACTCGTTGCTTTTAAGCCTTGCCAACCTTTGATCTTATCGCACTAAGTTGGCAAACCTTAAAACATATGTTCTTTTTTTGCTAATTTATATGCGTATGTGTGTGCTTCAAAATAAAACATTAGATTTTGTAGAATTTTGTACTTTTCTATTAAAATAATTTAATTAATTAAAAATTTATTAAAACATGACAGACGGTTTGTTTATATTTTCTTTTTTCTATTTATATATTCAATTTGCTTGTTTATTGCAGAGGAAATCATCAAGAAACGTTTGCTGATTGATGGCGATGGCACCGGTGATGACCGGCGTCTTAATATGCTTCTCAAACAATTTCTAAAATGGATGTATTCCAAAAATGATTCACCGGAGAATAAGTGAGTTATGTTTTAGATTCCTTACACTTCATTTCATGTAAATTCTTAGGACATTATCGAAAATTAACTGAATGTGTTATTAAATTAAGCAGTTTTATTTGAAGCGGATTCATACTATGGAGCTTGTAAGCTACAAGTTCTAAAATAAATGAGTCTATTTTTCGAACCTTAACTGTTCTAAAGCTCAGATAGATCGCGCAGAAGAATAAGCCAGATGAAAAGCCCTGAGATTAGCCATGCAAAGAAGATGGGTGACCGTCTTATCCTTCCAAGTTTTTTGCAACTTCTGCGGAAGACATTGCTTTGAATAATTATTCTTCTAGCATGTAACCAGCTCTGAACGCTGACTATTGTAAATTGCAAGCTATTTTAGCGAAAGCTTGGTTATTGACCTATAAAAAATTGTTTTATTTGCTGATTGCTGTATACTTATTTTCTCACAAATGTCTTCCTAACGGAGGAGAGCTCCAGTTCTGGCAAAGGATCCTCAATAATGTTGCCAGGTACATTATTATAACTGAGTACCAAGGAGTAGTCTAAATTGGTATTGGCGAGAGCCATCTCGTTTAGAGATGCAGATGTCTTGAATTAGGTAGGGATTTAAAGGCGACTCGACTGTCAATACAAAACGAATATCTCTATTATATATTCTGCGGTATCTTAGCCATTTGGTCGTCCGGTATTCGGTAGTCATTTCGTCCTATAGAATACTAAGAGCTTTAAGAAAATATTCTTCTCTAGAATTGGGATGAAAAAACCTGTCCACTACAATTTTCGATTTTGAGCGAACCGTTTATATAGAAGTTCATCTATAGAGGCATTTAAACCTTTAGAAAAGTCCACAGTAAAAGATCTTTCGAAGAAAGGAAAAAAGGAAAGGTATGCCATAACAAATGTTATGGGGGATAATGTTATATTGGTGCTTTAACTCATAGCCGAGTTAAGGCCTATGTGTTGGCTGGTTGAACCCCCATGTAAACTATGTAATCAAAGTACAGGTCGCAATTCTAAAGATAATTTAATAAAATTTGGCACAGGTCATGGTTATTGAAATTAGTCAAAATCTGTCCATAATTTTTGTTACCACCCATAGGTCCCGCTTTCCGGAATTGATATTTTGGCCACAAATATCAATACGTTTTCATCAAATTTTTGTAATTTTAATTTTTTGAATTTTTGTAAACATTGTAATCAATTTATGAAATTTCGAGATAATCGGTCCACAATCCAAATGACGCAAACAGCTTTAATATATAAGTTTTAAGAAAATGTTTGTATGATTGCAAAATTCAGAAAATGATTTGTATTTATACAGGAAAAAGTACACATTTGACATAAGTGGTGAAGGGTTTCTTATGGTCGGGCTTGACCGACTATAGCACTTTCTTCCTTGTTATTTTTGCGTCAAATATATTATCTTCTTATCACCTATAGAAAGCCGCCTATCTTTGTGACAATCTGCGATTTAATGTGTTCTTTAATGTTAACAAAGATGCTAAAAGTATTTTTTTAGGTTTTGGTTTAAGCTTCGTTCACTTGTAGAATAAGGGTTCTGAATGTCTCTCTTCTATGACTAAACTGGCCACATAAAGCCTTGACCATCTTCGCAGACAATTCTAGTTTGATCTCTTTTTTGTGACAATCAAATGTATTGAAAAGTATTTTTACAAATGTATTGAAAGTATTTTTATAGGTTTTGTGTTAGGAGTCATCCACTTGTAGACTAAGAGTTCTATGACTAAATTGGCCTCTTAAACCCTTGGCCATCTTCCCAGTCAATTCTGAAACAAAAAACACTCACTAAAAATCATAATTTTTGTTTAAGACTCGTTTTTTTTAACTTTCTTTTCCAAAAACTCATCTTTTCGTTAAAAAATCCACCTTTCATCAAAAATTTGACTCTTCACCAAAAATTCCACAGCTTTAGATATTTCCTTTATTATTCAAAACAATCAATCACAACTTTTCCATTCAATCTAGTCAAATTATCTACGATCGCATAATGGCCCAATTAGCCCAATGTCAATTTGCTGCCGCCAAAACTGAACGCACCAGCCAAATGATCGATGAAGAACTGGAAAATTATCAAAAACTTTCCAAAACCATAGAAAAGAATATTGAACTGGCCAAACTTGAGTTGGAAGACAGTAAAAAAGAGCTCATAGTAGCCAAACAAATACGTAAAAATAAAATGGAATACGATCAATTGGCCAAGGTGATAAAACAGCAACCAGATCGTAAAGAAACTCAACAGCATATAGAGTGTTTGCAAAAAGAACTGGCCGAGTTAAACGAGAAAAAGCTTAAATTGGAGCGTAAATTTGAGAAACGTCAAAAAGATTTCTCTGTTCTAATGTATGCCGTTCGGGAATTGGAGGCCCAGTTGGTGGAGGATAGTTCAAGTGATGAAGACGATAGCAAGTCCGAGGATGATGTCATCGTTGGTTCAGGCAGCAGTAATAATATGACTGCAAATCATCCCATAATAGAGGGTCTTAGTGATGATGAAATGGAGGCTGGCTCACAGTCGGGTAAGGCAGGACGTCATAGCAGAGGTCTTTTGGAAAGAAGCATTAAGGAAGAAAACGACGAACAGGAAGCTGAAGATGCCAAGAGTATTAAGGAACCCATGTCGGTGGATGAAGATGCTGTTTTGGAGTTAAGCATAGACAAGGATGAAAGTGATGTTAAAATGGAAGAAGTAGCCGGAACAGCTACTTAAATTTGTAAATAAATATCAATTCAAATAATTATTTCGTAAGTTTTTTTTTCACTAAATAAAAATAAACAAAAATTTAAATTAAGCGCCCTTTTTTAAATTTAACCTAAACCAACGAGTGAAAACTCAACCCTGAAAAGTGTTTCAATTCCACTTTTTGACATTTAACTGATACCAGCTGTTTAATGCTTTTCTGACATTAACAGCTGTTTTGTTTTGGAAGAAAATTTAATCTAGCAGCAAGTAAGAAAACTTTTAACAAACATTGTTTAAATTATAAAACAAATTTTTGCAAATCTATTTTAGCATGTCCGCTACCAAAACTTTGCGCTCACTCCTTCAGGAACTTCGTAGTGCCTCACCTAATGGATGCATTAAAAACTCCTTAGCTGCCCGTTATATTTTGGCGCAATACAAAAAGTTCTCTACCACCGACCAACAATTATGCAAAGCACGCGATGAAGCATTGTTTTTGGGACAAACTTATCAAACCTATTTGTCCAGTTTGCGCAGATACAATGAGCTACATAAGGAATATCATGGTCGTGGCGAAAGGACTGTAAGGGAAACTGCAGATATGGTGGGTTTCAAGTTGCCCACCGATCCCAAATAAATCCGTAGATGGAAATACTTTGTTGAAAAGTCTTATAGATGTAGTGAATGTTTAATTAGTTTAATAAAGAAAATGTTAATAAAAATATAATTTATGTATTTTTTATAAGATAAATGTTCAGCCTGAACCAATTGGATGGCCCTATATGATACTAGACATAATAAAAATTTCCACGACAACATTCCATTTGGAATGAACTGCATCCGATTCTACTTTTAGACTCATTGAAAGGGACCTACGTTTTAACTTCGGCTCCAAACGGCAAATGCATTAGTTAGGGAAGTTTTGGATAGCCTAATACTCAATAACCAATGGCTAGTTATAAGGTGAACCGCCGCTTTTTTGAAATTTTTTTTTTTTTTCAAGTGAGTCCCAATTGGAATCGCTGGTATGCTATATGGATGACTAACCTGCTATACCACGGCGGTTCACTAGATACTAGACATTAGAACTGAAGATTTCAATAAGAGAAAAACGTAGCAGAAAGTTTGGTAAA
The DNA here is from genome assembly GCA_933228675.1 of Stomorhina lunata. Taxonomy (NCBI): domain Eukaryota; kingdom Metazoa; phylum Arthropoda; class Insecta; order Diptera; family Rhiniidae; genus Stomorhina; species Stomorhina lunata. The sequence continues at coordinate 122,405,948 of OW121740.1, read as the reverse complement.
ACTTTAAGGACATCTAAATTGTCTTTACAAGGCATAGGAACAAAAACAAGTAAGAGAAGCTATACTCGGTCAAGTCTAGCTATATAATACCCTACACTGCTAAGGTCAATATGGAAAACAATTTAACAAGACAAGACTCGTATATGCTATTTGTTATCAAAATTAGATTTATGCCATTTCCGGATAAGCCAATATCAATTGTGTATCCATTGTTACTAAATTTCGGATATCAGTTTTTATTTACAAGATATTTATTTATCTGTACAAAGTTTTAGTAATAATAAAGGCGTTTTTGTGCTTTTGAGAATGTGTCTTGTAAGAGAGGTATGGTCAAAAATGGACCGATTCTTATAAAATAAGGTACACTGATTTCGGTTACCATAAGAAATATTATTTTGAATATTATTTAAATACAATTAAATTTGTGGCTGTAAAGGATCATAAACTGTTTTTCAAGAAGGCATCCCTATGGGAGGTACCCGAAATAGTAATAATATTTTGGACAAAAAGAATTGATATCATCTTTGGAGAGTGCGCCAAATTTCTTTAAATTATCTTTCAAATGACGACCTGTACTTTGATAACAAGTTAATATCCGCCCAGCTAGCCAACCGAACGGACATCGTTTAATCAACTCAGGATTCTGAGTCCATCGGTATACTAAAAAGTAGGTCCCAGACCAATATTTATATGCGTTACAAACATCAGCACAAACCCAATATACCCTTTCCACCGATGCACAGTGTGATAGTGGAAAAATATAAAGGAAATAAGTCCGCACCTTCTAAAGCATTCGGCCGATTTTAAAATAATTTTAGGTGCATACAGCAGAAGAACCTAGAAAACCTTGCTTTTACTGGGCAAAAAAAGGCACCTCAGAGGGCACCTCAGACTCATAAATCACTTGAAACTAAAATAATTTGTCATTTCCCAACAGATTTTAAGAATCATACTATATACAAAATACTTAGGTCAAGATCTACCTACAAAAAAACATGACGATATGCATATCATATCTCTTACGGTTTGAAAGATATTCGACTTCAAAAATTAAAATTTTAAATTTTTGTCCCATACTGGCGATAAATCGGCAAATATGGCAGGACGCCATTTCCCTTCGCATTAAAGCATTAGAATCCATTCAACAGCAAGGCAATTTTTGCATTGTATTCTTAGACGACCAGCGACTTCGAAGCCTAATATACATGTCGCCAAGGTAATGCTTTGTATTTGATGAAATAAGAAGGATAGTTTGTATTATGAAATAATTTTAGCATTGTATTCTTATTGGTGATAGAAAATAGACACATTACGATAACATCAAGGTAAAAAGTCAAATGTAAACCCTGCGAACCAGCCAAATTCACTTCGAAGCCTCATATTCATGACGCTTAGGTAATGCTCTGTATTTGGTGGGATAAAAGGGTGGTATTATGCGCTGTTGATATCGGGTCAGACGATAACATAGGACCTAAACCGAGGAAAATTGATTCGATGGAAGATATGACCACACACGAGGCCATAATATTCCATCATGACAACGCTTGGCGACATGTTTCAAGATCGATCAAAAAGTTTTATGAAAACAGTGGATGGAACGATAAATATACCAAAATACGCTCAACTTCAAAATAGGACATTTGAAATTGGCATGACTCTTTACCTCAAAATCGGAGCAGTCCATATGCTATCAATAAGATGAGAAAAATATAATTATTCATATCACAACCTGAAATACAAAAGGGCGTAACTACACTAAGTTATAACTTTTAAACTACAAAAAACATTGAATCCAAATTGGGTCAACAAAGTATCAGCAATGAAAATTCTATAAACTAAAATGATAAAAATCGTTCAGTTCTGGAGAAATTGCGAAAAAAGTTTTTTGTCAAAAATATAGAAACGGGTCTAAAAAATGGTTTATTTTTTAAGCATAATATCGGGTCCTTAGATTAAAACGATCGTAAACGACATTTAGTTAAATATCTCTTAAACTATTAACGATATCGTAGTACAGTAAACATATTGTTGTTTCTTTCTTAAGTAGTTTTCGATCATGTTAAAATCGTTTCGATATGCTTATATTTTCGTAAGTTATATGCACCAATAGGTTCTACATACAAGAGGTGCTCAACATTGGCCCACTGTAGAAGACATTGTGCTAAAAATGGATATGTTCTTAAACATTGGTCTAAAACTCCAACTATCCGTTTGCCGATTTCTGCACATTGATCCACAATCCGCCCAGTAGTTTAAAAATTATTGAATTAAAACAAAATAACTTTACATACAATACTTTGCACCATAACTTCTAAACAATTTGGAAAAAATAGCATAATGTTGTGTTTCTTTACTGGAAGGATCTTTGTTTCCTCGTGAAGATGATGTGGTGATGTAATTTGTAGGCAGCCTGAATAGTTCTTAGGGCTGCATTTAGGCAGCATTGAATATTTCATCACTGAGTATCACATAGCGACGCTGACCATACTGGAGCAGCATAATTTGCCACTGACCGACCAATCGCTTTATAGGTAGACAGCAAGGTTTCTTTGTCCATTCCCCAAGTACTGCCGGCTAGTGCTTTAAGGACCTTGTGTCATGTGCTGACGAAGTAAAAAGGCTGTCGAGTGTGACTCGATTGGTACACCATCGATCTCGACGCCAAGTTGTAGGCTTACTTCTTCTGTCCAGGTGGTAAATAGGGTCGCTAAGGATTTGGTTGGTTGTATATTCAGGTTGCGTTCAGTAAAGAAGTTGTGAATGGTACCGAGATAACGATTCACCTTACCGCATAGGTCATCCACATTATGGCCGGTTGCCATTATCGTGCAGTCGTCTGCATATGATATCACTTCAACGCCTTGCGGTGGAGCTGGAAGTTTAGAGAGGTAGAGGTTAAACAGGAGTGGCGACAGGACTCCGCCCTGAGGATCTCCCTGTTTGACTCTACGGTGTTTTGAGCGCTGGTCTCTAAACTCTACAAACGACTGACGTCCACTCAGATAATTTACAATCCATCTTTTCAAATTTGTTGTCATTGTGGACATCAGGATGTTCTCGAGGGTGGCATGGCTTACCGTGTCAAAGGCTTTTGACAAGTCAAGCGCCACAAAACCGTTCTTTCACAAGGCCTCTGCTGGTTTAAGCCTTGTGCGATCTGAGTGGTTATGGCTGTTAATGCTGTGGTGGTGCAGTGCATTTTGCGGAATCCATGCTGGTGGCGAGCTGCTGGTAGTTGGCTGGTCAGCTGGGAGAGGAGTAGAGCCTCGAGTGTTTTCGCGACTGGTGACGGGAGGGATATCGGTCTGTACGATGATCCCTCATTCGCGGGTTTCCCAGGTTTTAATATTGGGATCACTCTACCCACTATCCAGACATCGGGTATAGTGAGGCTGATCATAGATAGATTTATGACACCTGTTAAGAACTCGACTCCCCACTCGCCTAGATGTTTAAGCATCAGCATGGAAATTCCGTCAGGGCCAATTGCCTTTGAAGGCTTAGCTGTACGGATGGCCTTTAACATAAAATCGATTATTTCTTTCTTGTAACTCAAAAGCATTTTAAATTGAAAAATGATATCAGTTGGGATACATCGAAATATTTCTTATAAAATCAAATTTTTTTATATTCTGAATTTCTCGTTTTGTTATCCAAATAATATTTTTTTTCTACTTAATCAATCATTCATATAGTGCTCTCTATTGGCAAAAAAAGAAAAACATTTCTTTAATTGAAACCATTGAATAAATTATAGAAATTGATGAAAAAGTTCAACGATATCACCCTGAACTCTTTCATATTTCTTTAAATTCACTCATCTTTCGAATTGAACAAAATGCATAAAGGCAACCAAAAGGCACTTTGTAGTGGAAGAACAGCATCAGTTTGTCACTTTTATCTATATACATCCCGCCAGAGAACCAGACAAAAGCAATAAACATGTAGTTTGTTTGATAGTCAAAGATATGTTGCAATTACTCCTTAGCGATACATTATAGTATATTACATTTATGTACTAGATATCGCTTGAGTACATAAAATTACATATAAATAAATATTTCATATCGAGATCATAAAAGAAAACTTTTCCATTATAGAATTACAAATAGTTAAAGTCAATTTTATTCGTTTGAATGGATGGATGGTTGGTTGCATAGATAGCCAGACAGACATACGTTTATTTTCACTTGTCTATTATATTTAATTATCTTTTAAATGGTGAATGGTACTTTTCATTTGCAGTTTAATGTCGAGTTTTATGTCACATCATATTCTTCTGTCTTCTTTCTCTTTCGATAATTGCTAAACGTTTTATTATAGTTTTCTTTGCCGATTATAATTATTGCACTTAAGAAGGTTGATTTCATTTAAAGAAAGTGATAATTCTTTATGACTTGTTCTTTAAAAGTATTTTAAACGAAAGTCGTTTAAAATCAAACAATTACTGCACCCTTTTAATTTTATGTCTTAAACATACGCAGCTATAAATTGACTTTTGCCAACCAAGAGAGGTAGTTAAAATCTTCAATAACTTTTACAATGAATACTTCAAGTTGTGACTTTCCTTAGGGAGGTTTACAGTTTTAAACTTTACTATCTAAATATTCGTATCGTTTTATTGATTGTAACACCCATTCGTACTAGGAGCTTAAATAAATTGAAATGCAAATATAGTACAATAAAAAAGTTTTCGTTTAAGATTTGGTGATTTCCTTTCCTTCTTTAAAGAAGACCAAACTGGATTCTGTTGACCGAGTGCAGCAGGAGAGGCCGAATATTCTTATCGGTAATAGTAGTTTATCCAACTCAATTGATTCACTCGATCATCGTTGTAATGTGTCTTTATTTCGCTATCGCTACTAAAGTGATGATGAAAAAACGAAAATTATTCTTAAAACTGTACCGTACATATCAAGAGCCTATATTTTAGAGGTCATATTTTTAAAGAGCCACAATAATATGGTCGGCCTATATCTAAAATGGCTTATCTGCAGATTTTAGATTTTTTTTAGATTAAGATTTTACCTATAGTGTGAATTTTTTTTATCCAAATAATAATTTATTCGCGACTTATTCACTTTTTTGTTTGGTTTATCTACATTTTTTTTCGAAGCAAAATGGTTTATCTACATTGTTTTTACTTAATAGTCATAAAAGTTGTTAACTAAAAATCTGTAAAAAGGTAAAATTTTTAAGACTTTTTTTACTTTTCTGATGAGTGGTAATACGCTAAATTTAAATGAGCTTTCAAAATTCTTCTATCTTCACACTGTTCAACAGAAAATGCGACAAAATGCTGTTTAAAAGGCTACATCGCATAAACTTCCAAAAATACGTTCTATAACTCTTAACAATAAGAAGATATCTTCCTTCAAGTAGGAAAGACGAAAATTTGTAAAATCTTTTAACTTTCATAAAAGAAAGTGCATTTTGAAAAATTCACTTTTTCAAAAAATAAATTATTACCAATAAAATGTAATAAACGTCGTATATAGTACAATTTAAATACATAATAGTATCCCAAATCATGAGGGAGTATTGTGTAATCGGAATTACATAAATTTCTTAAATAATGTTATGCAATCCACTTTCCTACAAATTCACTATGAACAAAATGGTTTATCTACACATTTTAAAATTTTATATACAAATTTTCGAAGACAAAACGGCTGATCTACCGTAAAATCGCGAATGTTGGTTTTTATTTAATAAATTTTATTTCAGGAAATGAGAAGGAGTCTACCAATCATATTGTAAAAGATCACTTTGTTAAAAACTCACTAATAAGGGAATTAAAGAGTTTTTTGCTTCTCCTGAAAAATCAGTATTTTGCAGATAAGCCATTTTAGATATAGGCCGACGATATGTTGTATAGGAACGTGGTGATTTATACCAAAAAAAGGATAAGATTAAAATGAGTCGATTAAAGGAAAGTTAATTTATAATGATAAATATATTATGATCAGGAAAAGCAGGGAGTAAATGATGGGTCTTAACAAAATCTAGAGGATAGTTAGTAAAAAGAGAAAGTAAATTCAAAACTAAATAAGGCATGTCATATATTCCGCTCGGAATGGTTTTAATTTTGTAGTTACATTCTGATCTGATATTTTTAGCTTCTACAGATTGCAAGTACTTCCTGAATGTCAGTAGAATGGCCGAGAGCTACACATTATTTTTTTATATTTTTGCAGATTTACGTTTTTGCAGTTGTACGGATGTGACTCCGCATTCCATGAGTTCAATTTCTCCATACGCCCGTTTAGAAAAAGCTTTGATATCGCTTTTTCTAAACGGGCGTATGAATAGCTTTGTCGACACTGTCATATGTTCGACTAAAACCAGGCAAGAATCATTGTAAGTACACAATTTGGTGCACAATTTCGAATTGGACTAAAAATATTAGACGACTTTCTTTGTGATGTCGACATAATTAATTACCTTGTAATTGGAAATGACAACTTTTCAAATAAGAAAACAACGACTTTTTATTGGTAACTATTATATCTATTGTTCCTTAAAAGACATATTTTTTTGTTTTCCTGTTTTTTATATTTGTTAGGGTTAGTTTTTAGTGAATTTATTGCTAAAATTCAAGTTTCAAACAAGAATTTAGTGGTAAAAATCAAAATAATCAAATTTTCAATGAAACGCAGTTTAATCGACAAAGAGCCGCATTTGCCCACCGTTGCTATATTCAATACCTATATTACCAAATAGCATATTTTTAAGGAGAGGCAAAAAATATTAATATTCAAATTCGGGAAGACCATCGAACGCAATAATTTGGTGGGGTGATGTCTCATCATTTCTAAGATGATAGTAAATTTCGCCACACACTTCCCACAAATTGCTTCATGTCATGAATATCGTCTTTGTTGGATGAAAGAATCTGTGACTTTTTATGTTTGAGTTATCTTCTTACCACTTTATTGTTCGAAAAGCTTCCTCTTTGTTATAAGAGAAGCTTTTAGACTCTGAATCGTCCACTCGTTATCTTTAAACTATCTGCGTTTATTGCCTACGAAGTCAAAAGCATCTCTTTTAAGTGACAAGAAATTGGAAACTGATTTACTATTAGTTTTTATAGTCAGACGTGCACTTCCATTCGAGTTGGTACCGGGGACACAGGGACATACTAGGGAACTATACGATATACTAGTAGGAAGACTTAACTTCCTTATAAATACCAAATAAACTGATGCTCATTCTAATTTTAAGATTGAAAAAACTCATACTCAATCATACGACAGTGATGTTTTGTTTAAAACGCATCTTTTTAAATTAAAAAACTAAATCGTAATATAAGAGAGAAGGCAGTGATATCCTCCAAAGAAGTTCAAAGTTGGAGTTTATTGGGTATACAAGTTAACAAAATTTTTTTATGAAAAATGCATTTACTATTATAACAAAATGATTTCATATTTTTAAGGCATATGGATTCCGTGCCAAAAGAACTGCTCCGGTTTTCAGGTAAACAATGTATTAAGCCAATTTCTGATACCCAGTTCTGAAGTGAAGCGTATTCCAGTAAACCCTTCTGCATCGATCGAAACAAATGGATGTCAGAAGGAGCAATGTCTTGGCTATAAGTCAAGTGAGCCAAAACTTGACATTCACTGCTTTCCCTATAGCATTGCAAGCATTGTCATGATGGAAAATTATAGCCTCGAATCTGGTCGAATATTCTGGTTACTTTTTGTTGATTACTCTCTTCAAAGAAATTAATTATCTCAGTACAGGATCCTTGTGATCTACTAACCCGTTTTTAAAAGCTCGTAATACAAAACAACTTCTGATTTCACAAAATACAGAACATTATCTTGCGTCATGAATATTTTGCGTCGGCTAGTTTGCCGGGCTTTACATATGACTTTTTGCGCTTAGGGTTATTTAAATGTATTAATTTTTCATAACTATCACAAGATTTTAGACTACTTTAGTCTATAAAATATTTAACTTCTGCTAGTTAGTTAAAGGTTTAGTAATTGGTATAAGTTGTCCTAAGATCGTAATTCACGGCTTTCCAAAGACTTATGATTGTGATACTTACTTACTTACTTACTTAAATGGCCTATATTTACAACCTGTTAAGGTCAAAGGCCGAGCATATTTTAGAACTTGTTGCGCTTCGATCTTGTGCGCATATTCTCCAATTTCGTAAGCCAATTGTCTTTCGGACGTCCTCTTCTACGAGTTCCCTCGGGATCATTTTCGAACACTTTTCTTGCTGGATTATTTTCATCCATTCGCACAACATGCCCTAGATAACTCAGCCGTTGTTGTTTAATTTCGTAGAATCTCAAAGAATAGCTTCGTCCGCCTGTGCCAGATTCAGCATCATATTATAACGCGGGTTGTATAAGCGTTTTATAGAGCCTGATTTTAGTTCTTACGGAGAGAGCTTTATTTCTTAGCTGCCTGCTTAGGCCAAAATAGCATCTGTTGGCAAGTATGATTCTACGTTTGATTTCGAAACTTATGTCGATTTTTATGTTGACGGCGGCGAAGCTAAAAAAATCTTTTACATCCTCTCGAAGCTAAAGTTCTCCACGATCACATGTAGAAATCATCAGTTTTGTTTTTGATTCATTCACAACTAGATCCATTTTATTAGATTCTTTCTCGATGCTTGCACAAATATGATATCTGAAGATATCAGTAAATTTTTCCTTCTCTTTTCCTTGGCTGGATTATTAGTAATGTGTGTATTAAATATGTAAGCAGGATTAAATTCAGATATAATTTCCACCGCTAATGTTTTTTTAAGTTAAGAATCTGGGATTATTAACGGTAGTTTTAAGTTGGAGCATTGAAAAATCGAATATCTTTAAAAACATGTTGGGTCATTAACATCGCCATGCTGAAAACATCGTACTAAGACGATGGGCGATGAGTCCAAAGTTTATATAGCGAGCCGCTCGGTCGGAGACAGACGCAAGCTTGCAGCAGATACTAACATGCTGAACATACGCTGCAGTTTCGTACTTTACCAAGTACAATTATCTTAGACCCAAGACAATTATCTTAGACCAATGGGTCCAATATAACTCTCTCTTACATTAGCCCCGACCGAGAATCCCACACGGGTTGTATACTGCATTTCAACTAGGTTACCAGGGTGTATCACAAGGAGGTTACAGTAGAAATTGGGTACAGTTCTTGTCTGGTTGCTGGAGACAGGCAACAACTGCATCCTATTACGATGACGATGGTATCATCAAAAAATTCAATTAATGGACCATCAGTAAACTTATTATTTTCTTAGTTTTCATTATGGTAGCACAAACCACTCCTTAACTAGTAGTTTCCTGTCTACCTACATGACATGATTGAATACTTTTCGATTGCACTCTACAAAAGTTCTCCAGTTTTACTTAATATAGTACCACTACCACTTCATTTTATTCACTTCAGACATCGGAGTCGTCATCTTTATTGTCGATTGTCATAAACTTGATTATGATATATTTAAGAATTTTCTTTATGTCAGTTACACAATTATTTGTTGCTATTGTGGAATTGTACTGTTCTTTGACTCCCTATAAATAATATTAAGTGTATGTGTACGAGAACGTACAGTTTTTGGTTAAATGAATATGACAGAAGTTATTGAGAGGTTCCTTTTGTTAAATTCATTGTATGAATATATTTCTATATTACATGTATTCTACTCAATATATGAAAATACCAAACTATTTGATACTACTCTCTTCTCCATTGAAGAAACTAGTCTTAACTACAACAATATTCTGTTGATTCCTCTAGAATATTTGTTAAATTACTTTGTTGATCTGATTGTCTTAGTGTAGTTGCCTACAGTTTGCTTCCACTTCAGAAGTAGGTAAATATAATTAGTTCTGGTGTAGTTTCGTTGAGTGTACTAATCTTCGGTCAGGAAAACTTTACATTTTAGTCTGTTGGTCCTAGTTGTGTAACTCCATATTTTAAAACGAAAGAGAATATTTTCGAAATACAAGTATGAAGAATCTAAATAATTTTGAGAAGCAGGACTGACATCATTCTGGATCAATGAACGGTGATGGATTATCAAAAGGAGTTATCGCGCGACACTCAAGTAAGCAATTACTACAACAGAAGCTACAATAGAAGCATGCTAACTAAGCTCAAACGAATCTCTTTAAAAATAGTCGATGTTTCTTAATAGAGAATTTTTTTAATACATTTTTGGGTAGCGCAGTTTTAATATTCGTCTTAAACCTCATTCAAGACTTCCTTACTTCTTTTCATTTATTTTTTATGCAAATCACATTAATTGTATTTAAAGTTTTAGTATGTGGTGGATTGAGATATTGTTCAGCAGTCGCATGATTTTTATTTATATTTTTCCTTTAATTTCTTAAGAATTCAAGACAACAGTCTCTTAATTAGTTCTTGTCTGTTTTCTACTGAGAAAATTTTAAATAAATGTATGTATGGAAATAATTCATTAAAAAAGCAAAGTTTAATTAATTTGTTAAATGAATTTAAGAAAAAACTTCCAGCAAATAACACTGACATTCCCATTGGATAATATGTTGTTACTTTCAAACATCCTGTAAAATCTAGTAACAAATGTTACCTACAACTCAATATTGATATACATATAATTCGCAATCAGTTTATGACCGTTCAGACAATTTTTAAGACTCAAAGTTAAAAGCTCTGAAAATGGCAAATGCGAAAAACGATTTTGTTACGCTAAGTTAAAAGTTAAGGAAGTAATCAGCCCTATTTGATAGGAAAACAGACCTAGCAGACCTAGAGTCAAAACATTTATCACGTTATATCGTGAGCAGTAGATTTAATCTTCTGTATATCCGATGTTTTTATCTTGCGGATTATTTTCTGTAATTAGATCGAAATTATACGTTTTAGTCTTATCCAATCTTTATTTCCAGGTTCCTTATTATACCCTTCACCACCATAGGTGGAAAGGGTATTATAAGTTTGTACTGATGTATGTAACGCATAGAAATATTTGTCTTAAACTCATCTTTTAGTATACCAATAGGCTTAGAATCACTTTCTGAGTCGATTTAGCGATGTCCGTCCGTCCGTCTGGCTGGCTGGCTGACTGGACCCCCATGTAAACCTTGTAATCAAACTACAGGTCGCAATTCTAAAGATAATTTGATGAAATTTGGCACAGATCATTTTTTCGGTCCATTATTTATGGTACCTCCCATAGGTCCCACTTCCCGGAATTGATATATTGGCCACAAAAATCAATATTTTTTCATGAAATTTAAAACAATTACTGCTTATGTAAACTTAAATCACTGTACCAAATTTCGTTGAAATCGGTCCACATTTGACCATAGCTCCCATACAAACTCTTTTCTAAAAACGCACTAAATGAGACAAAATTCACTAAAACGCTCGTAAATCCGAAGATAATGAGAATTGTAAGTTTATTTTTTGCATACATAATTTTTGTAACAACTGTAATCAATTTGCCAAATTTCGAGATAATCGGTCCACATTGGACCATAGCTCTCATATAAGTCCAAATGGCGGAAACAGCTTAAATATATAAGTTTTGAGAATATGTTTGTATGATGGCAAAATTTAACTAATATTTGTTTTTATACAGGAAAATTAACACCTTTGACCTTAGTGGTGAAGGGTATCGTATGGTCGGGCTTGACCGACTATAGCACTTTCTTACTTGTTTTTATAAACCGCTATGAGTCGATTTTTTTGCAGATTAATTTTTGTAATTACCCGATCGTTTTATCACATCTGATCTTTCTTTCCTTATGTTCCATAGATAGCTTATATCGAGCGGATTGTTTCCTGTAGCCTTTTTAAAACCGAACTTTTAATTTCTTCGGATGTATATTTTCCTAATGGCCTACATTTATCCGTTCCAAACGAGAGCCGACGTTTTTATCGTTTTATCTTTATTTTATCTGAGCCTATCGAGAACAAAAGGTTTAATATAATTGTGTTTAAAATTATTTCATTTATAGCCTGTTCCACGATTTCGAAAGAAAATCTACTCGAAAGAAAGTGAGTAACTCGAATTCGAATTAATTTTGGTTTCACTATTTCGAAGCCTTTCGTTTGTTTCTATTCGAAAGCAAAATATCAAGTGACCCATTTTGACATTTGCTTTCGCATTGCTGGTAACTTGTTCGAAATAGTGAAACAGAAATTTGTATGAAAATACTTACGTTTTCTTTCGACTTGTTTTTCGACTTATCTTTCTCATAAAATAAAGTTAGTGAAATGAAAAACAAATTTCTTTCGTATAGGATAAGAAATTCTTTCGAGATCGTGGAACAGGCTATTTGTACTTATTTCATACGAAAAACTTTTAATTTTTGATATATGGGCAAATCCGAAAAACAAGAAAAACCAAGGACAAAATTGTAAAACTGTCAAAATCGCATATTTGTGTTTATGGAAAAATTTATATTGATTCTTTAGAATATATAATGGATACAATTTTTGATTGCTCTTTTCGTAAATGGCAGGTCTTTATTTCAACACATCTCGAATTTTTATACATTTTTTAAAATAATAGGTTTTTTAAAAGTTCATAAAAATCGCAAAAACATCCATTTGGATATCAAGTAAGGACTCAAAGCCTGCTTAATTTTAGACAATTAGATGTAAAAAACCCCATCAAAAGTAATTGGAGTGACATAAATAACGTCAAGTAAAAAAGGGCTCACAGTGTGTAGCGTCCGTCCCAGAAATAAAGGTTTTTTTAATTTGACTAGTGCAATGTTTCTTTTTTCTCCAATTGAACTTGGTTCGTGAAGAGAATTTATAGTCTGCTTTAAGTTAGGCTAAAAATATATAGATGTTTACATAGTATTTTACAGAATAATACGTATAGGAAAGTGTGTAGCGTCCGTCACAGTATATATTTATTACAAAATGATATTTATTAAACACAACATTTACGAACACATGCCTATCTTATTCATAAAGCAATAACACAGTCTATATCCACAGATTAAATTTAAAATATTAGGTGTTAAAAAAATATACAGTGGGGCAAACTTGATGCTTTTGAAATTTGATTTTTTTTTTGATTTTTAGGACACTCTAACAGCTAGCCGCAGCATTCTTCGGACGAAAAATAAGATGTAAAAAGTGTAAAACTTTAAATAAATATTGGTATGTAGCCGTTTTGTGAAATATTTAATTGTGCCCAAAAATCACATTTTAACAGCGAACATGAAAAGGAAGAAGATGAAACTCAGGAACAAATAAACCATTATTTTCACCGATTAACGAACCCTTAAAAAAATATGAAATATGAATTTTTTCCTAATAAAAAACATTCAAGTAAAAACTGTATCGTCCGTCACGTAGCGTCCGCAACAGTTCATTTATGGATCTTTGGTGAAACTGGAAACTTTTAAATATTTTATAAAAGCTGTTTTGTAATCCTGTGATTTTCCTCTATCTTCAATGTATTGACAATTTTTGTTATTACTATGACTGATTTGATGAAAATTACAGAAATAAAAAAAGTCAGTTCCATTTTTTGTAGCGTCCGTCACTGCACTTTAAAAGCGAATATCTTTTTCCTCCAAAAGAAGTATGTAAATTAACAAATGCAATTCGATAGCACAATCGATGGGCTAATATTATCGGAAATCTGTGCAAAGATATCTATAACGGCAATGGGATACATTTAAGTACAACAAAATCCGTACAAATGTATCGTCAGTCACGCAGGATATATATATATATATTTGCCCATATATATTTTTTGGTCATATAATCGAGCTTGAACGACTATAGCTTTTTCTTACTTGTTATACCCTTCACCGCCATAGATGAAAGGGTATTATAAGTTTGTGCTGATGTATGTAACGCAAAGAAATATTTGTCTTATTAGACTAACCTTTTAGTATACCAATAGGCTTAAAATTACTTTCTGAGCCGATTAAGCGATGTCCGTCCGTCCGTCTATCTGGCTGGACCCCCATGTAAACCATGTAATCAAAGTACATGTCGCAATTCTAAAGATAATTTAATAAAATTTAACACAGATAATTTTTTTGATAGTGGAACCATGGCTATTGAAATTCGTCAAAATCGGTCCATTATTTGTGGTACCTCCCATGGGCCCCTTTTTCCGTAATTGATATATTGGCAACAAATATCAAAATTTTTTCATGAAATTTAAAACAAATTATGCTTATGTAAACTAAAATCACTGTACCAAGTTTTGTTGAAATCGGTTCAGATTTGACCATAGCTCCCAAACTCTTCTGTCAAAACGCACTAAATGAGACAAAAACAAGTATGAAAGTGCTATAATCGGTCAAGCCCGACCATACGATACCCTTCACCACTAAGGTCAAAGGTGTTATTTTTCCTGTATAAAGACAAATATTTGCTAAATTTTGCCATCATACAAACATTTTCTCAAAACTTATATATTTAAGCTGCTTCCGACATTTAGACTTATATGAGAGCTAGGGTCAAATGTGGACCGATTATCTCGAAATTTGGTTTTTGCAAATTGATTACAGTTGTCACAAAAATTATGTATGCAAAAAATAAACTTAAAATTCAAATTATCTTCAGATTTACGAGCGTTTTAGTGATTTTTGTCTCATTAGTGCGTTTTTAAAGAAAAGTTTGTAAGGGAGCTATAGTCAAATGTGGACCGATTTTAACGAAATTTGGTACAGTGATTTACATAAGCAATATTTGATTTAAATTTCATGAAAAAATATTGATATTTGTGGCCAATATATCAATTCCGGGAAGCGGGACCTATGGGATGTACCATAAATAATGGACCGATTTTGATGAATTTCAATAGCCATGGTCCCATTATCAAATAAATGATCTGTGCCAAATTCCATCAAATTATTTTTAGAATTGCGACCTGTAGTTTGATCACAACGTTTACATGGGGGTCCAGCCGTCCAGCCAGCCACCCAGACGGACGGACATCGCTAAATCGACTCAGAAAGTGATTCTAAGCCTATTGGTATACTAAAAGGTGGGTCTAAGTCAAATATTTCCATACGTTACATACATTAGCACAAACTTATAATACCCTTTCCACCTATGGTGGTGAAGGGTATAATCACTAAAACGCTTTTATTTTTTTTGTTAAGTCCATGGTAAGGTAAGGTCGTACTGGATTAATTCTGGTATATAAGTTCTTTAGAGACATAAGCCATCTGGCTGATATAGATATATTGTCCGCCTATACAGCTTTTTTATGTGATAAGACAATTGAATTAAAGATTCTAAGGCACAAAGATTCAAGGAATAAAAGGTTTTAGGAATGTATACGCCTAGTTCTGGGGTTGTGCTGTTTATCTTGTGGATAAACTTTCTCCCATACAAGGCCAATTCTTAACACTTAATATTCTCAAAAACTAAGTCTCAAAACTTAGGTATACATTTGAACCTATTTAGCTGCCATAGCATACATTAACAAACAGTGCTAAAAATGCTGAATTCACTTCTAGTTCGCTTTCAGTTCAGATTTAGTTCTCTTCCAATTGAATTGTCTAGATAAAAACGATTTTATCCATCAAACATTATTGAATTCTACGACGATCAGTCCAAAAATGCTTGGTTTTTTTTGTTTTTACGCATCTTTCCCTAATATTTTTTTTCAACACGAAATAACTAAAATAAAATATGTATTACTACGTCTTTAATGTGACAAAAATTTTTCGTTTTTTCTGCTAAATAAAAAACAATAAACTTGATTTTGCTTCAAATCCTAACCTAAGCCTAACCTGTCCTGTTTGATTTTCTATTTGCTTCTTTGGCTAATAGGAAAAATCCAACCGGTCTTCATGACCAACATAATACACTTTCACTTGGTTGTTAACATTTTCAAAAAAACAACTGTCATTCTATTAAAAAATACAATAATTTTAGATACAAATTCGCTATACAAGCAGTTACTTGTTACAATTCTAAAAAATCCAGGTGATTATTTATACTCATGGGTATAGATAAGATAGTCGATGTAAATAAAAGTATAAAAATTATAAGTGGAATTTATTTTCAACATCCTTTAAGTAAAACTGGTTGAATCACCCAAATTGTTTTTAGCTCTAACTGCTCTAACGTAAATTTTATGTTAAATTGAGGTAAACAAAATAGTTTACATTTACTTTTAGAATTTATATGTATATTACTTCGTCTGATGTAGCTTTAACATTCGAAGGTTATTTAAAGACACATTTTTCAAAACCAAAAGAAAGTTTTACCAGATTAAAAAAAAGCGTCTATATTTCATGGTCATTTAGTGAAACTTCTTAGGGTTCCATAAGAATTTTCGGATATCGTTCTTATATAAATATTCTGTGTGTAATGTCGATGCCGTAACCAATCCAAGATCATTTAGTTTAATGCTATCGGATCTCATAATATAAATTTTATGGGTTTTGGAAAGAGCTCTTTAGTGT